>OMNV01006862.1:9992-37605 GCA_900303265.1 Brotula barbata
GGGGCTGCACGGGGGTTTTCTACGCTGACGGACAAGGTGGACGGCATGAGACCGAATCAAGTCAGCAAACAAATTCCTGCTGTTGAAAAATTGACTCATGCATACCAAATGTGAAATTAAAGACACGATGCAGTCGACCACTGAGTGATGTTCATGCTGAAGTGGAGGAAGCTGCCAAATCTCCGTTATTAGGACTGAGGGGTGGGGGGGGAGCGATGGTGCTCCTTATTGAAAATTTTAAGGAGCACCGGCACAAATGTAGGAACACCACTTAAACTGACACGCAACACATTCCCATGCGTATCTTTGCCAGAACTGTATTAAATGCTTTGGTAATGAACAGACAACTTAGCAACTTAGACGTAAAAAATTATGTTTTTATTTTGAAGGAAAAAGTCAGAAAGCAAAAGTAAAAGTAAAATAAATGTAAAATTGAATTAAATCAAAAAATACAGAGCCAAATTGTCTGCGATTGTAGAGCAGACAATGTGATCAAATAGTGTCCTTCACACACACATACACCCACCCACACACACACACCACTGAAAGCACTCACGTACCCCTAAAAATAGGGGCGAAATGCGCCAAAAAGGTCACGCGCTGGAGCCCTGCATTTGTTTCAGCACATTGAAATGAACAGAAATTAGTTAAACGGTGCATCTCCATCATTTGACAAAAACATTCAACCAGCAGATGTCATACACGTGCACTGAACGACACTCAGAGCAGGGAACCAATTTTCAATACAATGGCTCAGAAAGGTGAGAAAAACAGCAAAATGTCTGCAGTGCGAGAGAGAATGAGTGGAGGGAAACTCAGCTGCGACGGCCGGCGTGCAGGTGATGAGCTGCTATTTCATGACACAAGGGGTGTAATCATTACCAGTTATTTCTGCTTCCATTCACAACACTCTGAGCTCCGATTAAAGCATGTGACCTGTGCACCTTGGACGTGGATGACAGCACAAACATTATCCAAGTACTCTGATCACGTTCCTCCTTACTTTCAGATCAATCTGACAAGAGATGGACCCGCTCGTGGACGGGGCGTTTAGAAACAGCAGCCACGTCACGCAGTGGGAGAGAATAGAGGGCGGCGACAGTCAAGGCCTGAACCACAGTGACCCCCTGGACATGTTCATAGGCATGGAGCTCCTTCTGCGTTTCAAGGCTCTCTTCCTGCCCCTCTACAGCCTGGTGGTGGTGGTGGCCGGTGTTGGAAACTCCTTCCTCTTGGCCTGCATCCTGGCAGACAAAAAGCTCCACAACACCACCAACTTTTTCATTGGTAACTTAGCAGCTGGAGACCTGCTGATGTGTCTGACTTGTGTCCCTCTGACGGTGTCTTATGCCTTCGACAGCCAGGGCTGGGCTTTTGGAAGACACCTCTGTCACCTGGTGTCCTTGCTCCAATGTGCCACTGTATTTGCATCTGTGCTGTCCCTCACCGCCATTGCTGTGGACCGCTACATTGTTGTAGGTACGAGCAAGACTCAGTCGTTCACATTCAATTTTCAGTCAAAACTCGTGCACCCAGTTTATTGGGTACAAACTGGGTATTTGTAAGTTGATACTTTTTTTCTTTTCCTTGTTATAGCTTTTTTTCATTATTTACTCTTTGTCCCTTTCTCCTTCAGCTCACCCAATCCGAAAAAGGATCTCAGCGTGGGGTTGCGGGGCGGTGACCCTGGGTGTCTGGATTTTATCGCTTGCCCTGGCTGCCCCTCCGTGCCTTTACACACACTATCTGGACTTACGGCCCAGTGGCATAAATCTGGTCGTGTGTGAGGAGTTCTGGCCAAATAGTGGCCATCTGCGCTTGCTCTATTCCTGCTTCATTCTCATAGCGTCCTACATGATCCCGCTCATGTCTGTCTGTGTGTCCTATTGTGCCATTACCATCAGCCTGAAACGCTACGCTGTACCTGGGGAGCCATCCCACACCCAGCAGCGCTGGAGTAAAAGGAGGAAGAAGACCTTCTCACTGTTGGTGCTGTCAGTCCTGGCCTTCGCCTTGTGTTGGTTGCCATTACAAGTGAGTTAAAGAATTGATGTAAAATAAATTAAAGCCATTACAGTTTACCAAACCTGCCCAGTCAATTGCAAAGACCAAAATCATCTGTCTTGGAAGTTAATAATAAGTTGAACAAACTAAAAATATTAGTTTTTATTAATTCTATTATTAGTGGTAGTAGCTAGTAGGAATAAAGACAACAAACATATACGTAAATTGAACCATAATATACATGACAATGCACATCTAATATCCCAAACAACAAAACTGTTTATTGTGAACGCACTATCGTCGCTGTCAAGCTGACAGTTCCCCTATAAACAAAGTGAACGCTCTTATTTTGGAACACGCATTCGGTACTTCCGGTATCCGATTTAGTATCCCGTCACTCGCGATATATGAAACACTCTACGTTTTAAATAAACACACTTTTTAACAGTTTTAAAAGGAGTCAGAACATTTGATAAACATGTGAACATTTGCTAGCCTAACCTGAGCGCAGGAGGCGATATAAATCACGTGACATACAAACAGTGATCGTCATAAGCGCCCCCGTGCCGTTCGTTTACTCTGAATCGAAACTAATTATAATTACATTCATTTCAAAGAAATATGACATCACGCGTAAGACAGCACCTTTATACTCGCTTGTCATTCACGTCCAGAGCACATATGTCAGAGTTATTTCTCACACACACAATGGTACACTAACTTTTTCCGACTTCCAACAGCGTGACGTCAGATCACGTGACTCGGCCCGGCAGCGACTACCCTTATTAAATAAACAATATTATAACAACACAGGTATAATTAGCAGAGTCAATAACACTTCAACAAAATAACCCTAATAACTTTGGGACAGAGAAAGAAATTCATACCTGTGTTCAACTTCTTATTACTTCAAAAACAGTCAGTAAAACCTAAAGATACCACTGTACACAGCAATGAGAAAGACAGGATGCATACCGTTCTATTTATTTATTTATTTCATTGTTGAAGATTTACTGTTTTTTGTAGACAGGGTTTTGTACATTTGTGGTCCAAATCGGGTAGCGGTTCCTTTTCTAAAATTGCCATAAAGTACTTGGTTTTCCAACGAAATGCTTGTGGGAGGAAGTGACGAGTCTCACACGTCCAAATCAGGTTTCTGGGTCCAAATGGGGAAGAGACAGAGACCACCACAAACACGTACGCCTGAGCTTCTCAGCGGTTGTCCAAATATCCTGAAATAGAAAACAGAACATCATGAAAGCCCGCAACTCAATGAAATATACTGAACTAGCAGCGATATGAAGTTTCTTTTTGTTTATATGTGTGTGTGTGGTTCAGACAGTCCGTTTCGTCGCTCTCTCAGTAATCGCCGACTCCCTTGTCGTAATGTAGGTGCTGAACCTTTTGCTGGACCTGGACCGAGACTTCCACATCATTGGGAAGCGCTACGTGAACATCTTACAAGTGTGCTGTCACTTGGTGGCCATGAGCTCTGCGTGTTACAACCCTTTTATTTATGCGTCACTACACAGCAAGGTACGCATGCATCTCAAAGGCTACCTCTGTCCGTGTCGGGCGAGGGGTTTGGCCAGGGGGTCGTCAGGAGCTGATTTGTAACTGTTTGAGAAGCTACTGACGTGCAAGCAAGAGATGCCAGGAGGACTCAACACCCACTCAACACAGGATTTGTGTGTGTGTGTGTGCACCATTTTGAGACTTGAGATGAAGATGTTCGGTCATCTCTACAGTGTCAACGCAAAGGCAGCAGGAAGTCAGGCTCCAAACTATAAACGAGTGAAGAAACAGATTCAGACCAGAGTGTAGTTTGGAGTGAGGAAGAGGATGAAGTTTCTACTGTTTGTCTGTGGACGGTCGAGGTTCTGCTCAGGACACAGCTGATCCTGCAGCTTCACCAAAGCCAGCGGGACATCATGTAACAAGTCCGTTTTCAGGGCTGGACTCAGTGGGTGGTAACAGTGATGCAATGAACAACCACTTAAGAGAGCTGAACCCACAATGAACTCATCCCACTGTACAGCGAGACGAGAGCCGTGCGGAGACACCGTGGGCCTCATTCATCATCCGTGCGGACTGACGCATTAGATCTTATCCTGTGTGGAAGAACAAATACCCGACATTTCTTGGATTCATCAAAAATGGTTGTGGAAAGATTTGGAGGTGGGCGTGAACTTTAGGACGAGTCCCAACCAATTGTAAACAATCGGGACAAGTTTGAATTTGTAAATGAACATAATGTAAAACAATCAACGTCAGCACGGAGAAAATGATGAGTGGGTAAAAGACAAGCACTGTGGAGACATTTTTCCACGAGTTATGTTTTTCAGAATCAGGGAAAGCCTTGATAACTGCATCGGATACACAGATCACCAAAAGTGCCCTAGAGTCTTTATGTTGACATCCTGGTTATTTAGCCTGCATTTGATGGTTTACATCGCTACATACCATTCTGGTCGTGCATTTACTGGCTGATCCTCTTGTGATTTATTACTGTCCGGTCTCCCATCCTGCACCCATCAATTTCCAGTGGAATCTTAACGTACACTCGACAGCCTAGACGTCCATTGTCAGTTCTGCTCAGTGTGATAGCAGTAAAATGTTCTGCCCTTTTAAGGAGCTTTCACCCATTGACTAGAACGTGCATTTAATTTACAATCAAGTGGGAATTATCAATAAGTCTGATCAAATTGGGTGTCGTATGCCTGTATGAATCAGTCGTGGACTTTTCTTATTTTGTTTGTATGACTTCAGGTATACACACCTAAATATTATGAGTGAGGCCCAGTGTGATTTTTGATGTACCGAATTCATGTTGCGCTCGCTGCTGTATTTCTGTGCTGCAACATCTCTCCTCAGTGCCACGTTACTCTTGTCTTGGCTTTATGTTCGCTTTTTTTTTGCCACAGTATTGTTTCGTTCTACAGCCTAGACCCAAGGCCACGCTACAAAATATTCTAGTCTGCTTCAATATGTCAACAAACGTTCCAACTCAGACCGGAATAGTTCAAACCTGTTTAATATCAAGTCAACCTGTCTTCAGATGAGCCCAGTTATCCAGTTTTCTGTGGTTATCCACAGCAGTTCCTACAAGCTACTGTAGTTCCATCATGCATCTGTTTGTACGAAGGGGGAAGGACACAATGTAAACACTCCTCTATCATGTCACACAGTATACACTTTAACGTCATGAAGCTGAAGAGTAAAAAGTCTAAGAACACACAGCACGACAGAAAACAAGAAACTGAGTCTGTAAACGTGCGCAGGGAGATGGTGACCTTGGATGAACTCTGCGTGTTAGCTGTGTGTACTTGGGCAAATCAGTTGATTCACAACTTTGTGTACATTGACTGTCGTAGACAGAGGCACAAAATATGGATGAGTACAGCATGAGCAGATATGCACGGAATCTCACTTCCAACACGATGATGAAGGAATTTAGCCGTAAGCATCACGCTGCTGCCACTGGGATAAATGGTCATGATGTAACAACCACATCTGTTCAGTGTTAGCCTGACCATGAAGTCTGTTTTCAGTTTCACATCTGGTAAAAGATTCCCCAGAAATCATATTTTATCTCGATACATCTGATGTAAATGTAAAATACACTAACGTCGAATATATTGTGTTCTTTTGCCTTCCTTTTCAATGGCCTGCCTGCATGTACACAGCGTCATTATTGTGCAGCTCGTACATCGATAAATCAACACGGTGAAAATGTCAAAACACCATTTGTTCAGTTTGTGTGCTGCCAGCAAGAGAAAACAGTTTTGGCTGGCTGCTGTTGTTGTTGCCGACCATTACCTTTTCACAATCAGATAACTCCGCTGTGTGTTGGTCAGAACCCCGGTCGCCCCACCTGCTCTCTCTAGGTGAACCCTGAGACTTTTAGTCCTGAATGCTTACGTGGACCACACTGAAAAGAAATAACCCCCAGATACAAAAGTCAACACAGAGAACAGGCTGTAGAGGCGAAGAGCGATTAGCACCTCTTTCAATGCCAGTTTGTGAGGAAGAGTGAAAGGCAAGATAATGAGAAAGATGTCACGCTGCTGCCATTTTGAGGGTAACTTTACAAGTAAACACAGAGGTTTCTCAAAATATTGTGTGGCACCGTGTGGTGCGTTTCCCTCGATTATGTCATCAACACAGTTGGATGGTGAAAGTCTGAATGGAAGACAAACTGATAAATTCTTGTTTTTTTTCCCCTATAAAGTCCTCGTCAACATGCTTATAAGGTCTGTAATAAGCATTAAGTTAATAGTTTATGGTGTCTAAGATATAGTTTTCTTTTAGTAAGCACACATTGTATCCAATATATGTAAGTCCAAAACAAAACCTGTCAATCTAGCAAATGATAATAAATCAAGATTATGGGATTCTCTCTCAGCCAAAGATTTTTTCGCCTGGGCCTGTCTGTCTGTCTGTCTGTCTGTCTGTCTGTCTGTCTGTTCATTTTTTTTTAGCATTATTACTCAAGATGTGAACTGATTCTCAGGAAAAAGGGGGGGTATGTTGAAAATAACCAGCAAAGATTATTAGATTTGGTTCAGATTCACCTGATGGTGGCGCTGTAATTAGCACGTCAAGATTCTTTTTGTTTGTGTTCCTTGAATCCATCCATCCATACACCCATTCATACCTATCATGGTTTCATCTAGATCATTTTTTACAGAACATTTGTGTCTCTACCTACAATTTTACAATTTCTTACACTGAATGAAGAAAAGTTAAATCTCTGTTTTTTTTCATATTCTTTCTTTCACAGTGTTTCCTTTACAACATACTCAATATCAGACATGATTTATTTATTTTGTAAAGCTCATTAGTCCATGTGAAGATTAGGGTTCCATTCAGATAAGATAAGATAAGATAAGATAAGATAAGATAAGATAAGATAAGATATTCCTTTATTAGTCCTGCAGTGGGGACTAAGGTTCATTCACAGTGGAAACCCAACATTTCCACCCTGACTTGTATTGTGTCATCTATCCTGCTGATTATCATTCCAGGAACTGAAATCATTATATGTTTCTATAAACTTTTTTTTTTTTTACATCATAATATTTGAAAATTAAATAAATAATACTATTCTCTTCCAATCACTACATGTTTACAATCAGACGTTGATGGTGAACATTAGTCAGTGCTCCATTTCTACATGTTTTGTCTTTAAATTTAGGGTAAAGATTGAAGTCAAGTAAAAATATCCTTCCGTATCGCACAATACCACAGTCACACTGATGCAAAGCAGAAAAAATATTCAGACTTTGATTTTGGACTTTCTGACTAAGCTGAGTGATGAAAGAAATGCTCAAAACTGAAATATAAATACATACATGTATACAAACATGAGCAAACATATAAACGTGACTTTATTAATGATTCACAAAGGTTGGGAATGGATTTGCGGTGCTCTCACAGGCTAAACACCAATTAGAGAAGTCATTTCACCAATAATAATTACATCTGCTGTTACATAATGAAAATCAGATATGAGGCCTGGAGAGCTGCTAATCACATATCAGATATGAAATTTAAACACATCAGATGTTGTGGACTCACAAATGCATCACTTCAGGGCCAAACGCTCGCTGCAGTGAAATGTATTGTAATCGTCGTCAAGACTCCCTGTGTGGAAACACTTAATCCCGCGAGCACTCCAGACAAGAGGGATGTATGCAATCATTAATCACTGATGAGGGAGGAGTGCTCATTGTGGGAATGTGTATGGTAATGGGGAAAGAACATTTCTTATTGAGCAGTGTTTTTCTATGTCTCCAATCACTCAGACGCACTCAGCCCAGCCCTGCAGCTCTTGTGAGTGGGAACAGCCGATCAATAACGTCATTTTGGCTTCTCCAGTCTGACTGCTGCCTGAGTTTACTCACGAGCAGTTCAATCTGGACAAGGTGGACAGACAAATGGGCGAGCTGCAGTTTGACGGGATGTCTTCATACATGACTGCGTTTTAAGATTAGAACATATATATCAAATGGCTTTTTCAGTTTCTGCTTCTTCAGAGGTCGCAGGACAGAGTATGTGATGATGCTGATGATACGTGTCTGCAGGGACCCGTCATGTCGTAATTTATATCTATCTTTTATCTACTAAGGAAGCTCACCGGCTGATTGGGCAGATGAATCTTTGCCAGCATCATCATTAGATTTTCAGTTCCATTATGTCCAAACTGCGTCCCTCTGTTTAACCTTTGACCTTCACTCTGCAGGTCTGTTAACCTTTAAACGGACCCCTTTGCATTCCTGTGATTGATTTTCCAAGACATTACTATCATTACAGCATAACTCAGCTCCGTTTTGGATCCCAGAAGATATGGTTGGCTTTTATTGTGGCATGCATCATTCCAGATGTCCCCTCAAAGGACTACGGCCTGGTGAGTAGACGCCAAATATTCCCAAAAAGCTGCCACTTACAAAAATAAACAAATAAATAAATAAATACTGGAAAAAGTGACTTAGTTCAGACATAAATGAGCTAAAAAATCCTGGCAGGCACATTAATTGAAATTTTACACGAACACAAAACAGCGATTCCCCCCTTTGTACCACACTTACTAAATTCAGCACTGTAAGCTTCTCACGAAACAGTCTGTGCCAACACACACGGCTGCAGGCTGACAGGGACTACATTCCAAACACCCAGCTGGTGTATCGTATCGACATGGCTGCAAACAGCAGTACAGATGCATGGGAGAGCTGCTGCATGAATAATGGACAATCACCCATGCCTTTATGTTGTCGACTCACTCTCTGCCTCCCACTATCCTTCAGATTCTTTGTTTCAGATCCGTTTATTTGTTATGTTGCTGTTTATATTCCAAAACAGTCATAAATGTGTTTATCGAAGCTGTGCCGCAGCTGTCGGGCTCAAAGTGTTGATTCTGACCATGTATGCACATTACGGAGCACGGTGGGCATGAACGCGTACTGACCCCCAGCTACAGTAAACAGTGTGCACGTGCTGCAAGTAAGTGCTGTTTTTGACCAAAAACTCCAAAAAGTGAGTAATAATTGAATCATTACACTCTTTTTATTTGTGAATAATCTGCAACAATAACAGTAATCTCATAGATTTCCAATGCATATTATTCACACTACAGTCGTAGAGATGATCCACCTATAATCTCAATCAGTTTTTACATGATTTCAATTCAACACGTTTCACTGACACTGAAAACACAACCATGCAGAATAATGGCCACTCCTTGTCATGATATACAGATAAATGGCCCAGAGTGATACAATCACAGTCACAATGAGGGAACAAACAAGAGCTCTTCAACCCCAGCAGTGTCCATCTACAGCCACGAGTGGCTGCCACTGAAGAACCCCTCCGTGGAGGGGCATACCCTGAGACGATCAACGACAATTCACTCACACAGCTCCTTCACGCCATGACGCGGATACAAAGGCGGAAATGTGGTTATATATCAAGAGACATCTGATTGTGTCTACATGCAGGTCAGCGTACGGTGTGTAAACACATAATCATGCATATGAATACATGAAGTGTGACAAATAATGCACCCCAACTACGGCTCCATCCACAACTCAGTTAGATTTCATGGCTGAACATAAAATATTGCTGCTGTCAGGTAAGAATTTTCCATCTTTGCTATTTTAGACATGGCAATAGTCACTGCCAATAATGTTGTTGCCTGCCTGGTTTGTCTGGTGGAAAATATGGAGCACGGTGCAGACAAGAGCCTATGATTAAACTCATGTGATACTCTGAATCCAGCGGCAGACACAGGATGAATTCAAAATGGTGCATCAATGTTGGGGTAGAAGGCATTTTCTAAGGTTTTTTCAATTCCGTCACAAGTAAACAATCAATCTGACTGAGAAAAATCTGGCAATAGGCACACTTTGGTCCAGATCCAGATAGATTTGGAAAATTTCTGTTTCTTATCAAGTGGACTGGATTCAATTATATTTATGAGACCAGTGGTTTGACCTTAGTTCAAAACATTTTTTGAATTCAGTATGTTGAGGCTGACACTGATATGCACAAACCCACACGTCCACAGAGACATGTATTCACCTCTACACAGCCTCCTTTTTATATTAAATTTGTATTACATTTCTCTTTGTTGTATGTAGTCAGAGTGCAGGCCTGCCCTGTCCGTGTCCTTCTATGTCTCTTCCAACACATTTTCGCCTCCTCCTGGACTCCATTACTGACCAGCACATACAGCACAGGGTCCACCACACAGTTCAGACTGGACAGAGCCAGAGTGCATGAGAAGTAGAAGTGCATTTTTTGTTCAAAGGTGCAGTAACTTCCACCAACCACCTCGTGGTCGTTGCTGAGGTAGAAGGCCAGTGAGCGTGCCAGCAGCAGAATGTGGTACGGAGCAAAACAAACGGAGAAGATACCGATCACCCCGAAGGAGAGCAGCCGGACTTTTCTCTTGGCCTGGCTGCTTAGGCCGGGACTCTGGCCCACTGTGGCGAGAACCTTCCAGTAGCTCACCCACAACACCATCAGGGGCAGCAGGAAGCCGATCCCCACTCTCATCAGGTTGAACATGGCCACCGGCCACTGCATGGGGTAGGTCTCATAACAGCGGTCATTGTTGTTTTTCTCATCGTGGGCATCTTTGAGATTGTCATTAATCAACACCATGATGTGCAAGGCCATCACCACAATGTAGACGGCGATGCACTGGATCCAGGCGTACCGCGACGTGCGATACGCTTTGGACCGCAGCGGAAAGGTGACCACCAGACAGCGGTCCACTGAGATACAGCAGAGCAGGAAGATGCTGATGTACATGTTGGAGTAGTAGAAGAAGCCAACTACACTGCAAGAGAAAGGACCCAGCTTCCATTTGTGGTCCTGGTGGTAGTAATTGATCCAAAGGGGCATGGTCAAGATGAAGAGCAGGTCAGAGAGAGACAGGTTGAGGAGGAAGATACCGAGGACGTTTTGTCTCCGCACTTGATGCAGGATGGGGCCCAGGGTGAGAACGTTAAAGATCAAACCAAAGATGAAAGCCACAATGTACACGCCCATCAGGAGGTCGCTGATAGAGCTGTCGCTGATTTCCACACATATTGCTGGGTTTGTTGGTGTGACGTTCATGACAGTTTCAGATCCGTTTGTCATCTTGCTCACCATATTCTCCTGCAACGTCAGAAAAGGAGAAGATGTACTTTTCAGAGAAACAGAAATACATAGGAAGAAGACTTAGAAGCCGAAAAGAAGCTTTTACTTGACCTACCTGTTCCCTTTTGAGTGGACACAGGCACTGACAACATTTGGAGGCCCTCTCGGTTATTTTGAATTAGATGCATTTAAATCAGCACCGAGATTGGTCCAAGAAGTTTTTCTTCCCCTAGAGAAGGTTGAGGCTTCTCCATTCTCCCAAACATTCACAGCTTGCACGCCACGGTGCTAATTAGAGTAGAGATTGCTCGATTATCTTAGTTTGACCTGAACCACGCTGTACCTATGGAACAAACACGTCCCGCCTCCTTCTCCACCTCCACGGGGAACTAATTGACATATTAATGGGGGTTTAGTTGTATTACATTTTACTGAAACCACAGCTTATTAATGCGTGTTATAAGACGTCGCGATCCTCTGGTGACCGAGCGGGATCAGCTAATGCTAATTGGAATGTACTTTCACAGACGCTGTGTAATGCCTAACGCACATTATCAGAGATTTAGCGGTTTCCTGCTTTATTTCAGGTTCATACGTTTATGTGATGCATTTTTTTGATCTACAGTGTAGATATGAACTCAATGTTCCATTATAATGTTGACAGCTATGATGCACCTTTCCGAAGCTTTTCTCTCAATTTGTGGATTTATAACTGTTTCCATTTCAGTCCACTTAGATCCAAACTGGCCGTGGATGTTTCCCAGGTCACATTGCAAATTGATTATACTACCTGGTTCTCAACATTCCCCTCCAACCTACAGGATGCTGGGTTGGACTGGACCATAAATATTGAACCTGTTTAATATTTATGATTTGAAATCAACATGGATCCTGATGGGTTTTCAAGCTAATTGAAGGGAATAAAATACGCTTCGGAGTACCAGACAAATAATCCTGCCAGTAATTGAAGGGCATGAATCTGTTTTTTTTTCTCGTAACTTATGAGTAATTTGAATATTATCTCAAATATGAGTCTGTTTCCCTTCCATTTTAAAGCGAACAATTGCTTTGTTCTAAGTGTCTTCCAAAATTGAAAGGTCAAACTTTGTGCGTTCAGCTTTTTTTTCTAGACAGATGCAATTTCACACACGATACATCCGATATTTCAGCAATCTGAAACCCCTTTACTTCCCTGTGGCTGTGGTGAGAATATTTGATATTTAGTTTTTTTATGTGTTTTTCTGTTGCATAGGCTCCGCTATGGTCTGTTTATAGCCACAGGAAGCCCATAATACCATTAACGTCTGGGCAGAGATAGGCTGTCCCATCCAAACCCAATAATGGAGAAGCCATTTAGACTCAGATCGTCTTAACTGCATGATAATGTGCGCCTCTGCCTGCGCATGTGGAGACACAAGCACAAGGCCTCAATGGATTTTTCGATAAATATTAAAATAGCGTGGTCTGGGGATGTCCAAACTGAATTGTAAGGGGAACTTCAACGCACAAATATGACACATTTTGTGACATTATTTGTCATCAGTCTGGTTAAAGTAAACCTCAGCCTGGTCTTCCCCTCTTACGTTCCAATACCTGAATATTTCGGTTTCGCTGAGTCTGTTCCTTTCCATCTGCTTCCTCTCTTAACTGCAGCCTGAGGTTTCAGCTTGTTCTGTGTTTAGTCAAGTATTAATCACTTCTCACATCACGCCCGCTCCATGCTGGCTTATGTTATCCCTCAGTCCTTTGCACAGCAGAGCCAACTATGTATTTGTTAATGTTCTGAAGTTGGACCAAGCCTGCTTGTTAGTACAGTCCTGTCATCGATAAAGTTTCATCATTAAAAGCAAAAGCCAAACCTCCTCGTTCACCCAAAAAGGAAATAGTCTTTATTTTCCTTTTGTTGCTTTCTACCTTGCTTTGGAATGATTCATCCCCCCTTGGACATTTCTGGGGTTTTCCATTATTTTTCTACACTACATTCTTTTGTAATGTTGTGTTGACTGCGAGTGAAAATATTGTTGAAAACACTCAACGCTGCTGAGATTGAGCCAAACCATCTTTTGCCTAATTATTTTCCAAACACTAATGCGCAGAGCCTCCGACGAGCCTCTTGACAGCAGTCCACATGGGACTAAAGAAAAAGCCAGAAATGAAAGTATGACTTCAGACTAAATTCAGAATTTTCTCTTGCAAAACACTGAAAATATTAAGTTTATAATATTAAGTAAGACTCAAATAAGTACTTCAGACTTATTTGAGTCTTCTTTTTAAGCTTAAAAAACATCCTTTGACCACAAATGTCCTCACCTGCTGTTTCTGCTACGTGTGTGTTCAATTTAAAGGTGTCCAGTGGGTGAAGATCTTCATACGCATTCCAGAGCTATCTCCAGTCTGTCTGAGTTCAGTCCAAGACGGTGAGATGATGAGCTTCAGGTGATCCTCTTCACAGCTGCTGTCATGTTACGTCTCCACGGCCCCTCTCTCGACATCAGCACACAGGACAATTATGAGCGACTACGGCCCCCCGTGGGTTTTCCCTTCCTGTTTGTGCTATCTGAGTTTTGCTTTGGTTGGGTGATGAGAGCCACATTCAAATGTCAGCAGACTGCAGAGAGACAAGAGGGGGCTGATGGGATGAGCTGAAGTACAAAAAGGGGAAGATGTGTACAGGAGGAGGGAGGACTGCATTACGGAAGTAGACAGTCAGGGGTGGGGAGAAACAGCAGCGATGGAACAGATTACATGCAGATGTTTGTATTGACTGTCGGAAAGATCGCACGTCTCATCGGTTCCACAACGTCACTGAATGTTGAAACTTTAAGGCCAACCACGTGGTGAGCCTGAGGTCTCTGCTTCGGAGCTGTTTATAAGCTCTTCACCTTTCAAAAGACTGTTTTTATCATTCCCTGGATGAATGTAGAGGCTGATCACCGCTGACTCAGTGTAACACATCAGAGAGAAACGGTCGCTCACTCCCTCCACAGCGGGCGTGTAAGGTTACTAAGGAGGAGAGAGTGGATCACACGTGGCGAAATCTGTACCAGGCTGTGATGTGCAGCACCTGCTTATCAGACATAGTATATTAAGCTGAACGCCACAGTGTCTGCTCATATCCACGGTGCTGATAATGTGAACCAAAAGAATCCTTGGATGAGGCCTGCTGCCATTATTCACTCATGTGTTGAATAAACAAGAGGGCCAGCTGTGGATGTGTGCCACACCTATGCCTGCTGCTCTAACACAAACGGCCGAAAAACATCAGGGAATAAGGATGCGTAGGATAGGAGAGGCTGAATATTTTTTCATAAAGCAGTATAAATATATTGAGGCCTAACCTCTTTTCACTGCTGTGCTTGATGTGAAGGCCGACTCAACAGTCTGGTTCTGTTTATGATGAATGACAGAGTCTTAATATTATTTATGTCTCCTCCTAACATCATTTCCAGAGAGATAAAAGCTAGCCGCTGTCGAAAACAGGTGAAAAAGCAGAAAGAGGAATGTTACACATTAGTGCTGATATATCTGTGGGCATTCTGTCGAAGCAGGTAAATAGTTGTAAGACTGAAGAATAAATACATCAGTAAGCTTGATTGGTGCCTGATTGTCAGATGTGGCTGCAATTTATCTTTAGAACCTGTGGAGTGTTGGCTGAATTTGACTTTTGTTTGTCTGAAAACTTTGAAAAGTCATGAATGCCAGCAGAATTTATGTTACTTTTACTTTCAACGGTTAAGTGGAGTTATTATCCCAAAATTATTTGATAGTAAATTTCGTCCAGTTTTGATTTTGGCTCAACCCCTCATGTTACTGACCGATGGGCACGAAGCATTCTCACGTGAACTTTGTAGACTTGTATTTGTTTCTAGCATGAAACCAAACCATAAATGCAACGTGTCTGCATTTTTTTTTGTTTATATGGTGGTTTAGTATTTCACAATGGACGGTTGAAAAAACTGCTGTGCAGAGGATAAGAAATCATCACAAAACACAAGCCACCACAAAACACCAGCGTAGTGAAACGGAACATGAATTTCAACTGGAATGATTATCGGAAATGTGAGAACCGTTTTACTGCAGATTACCCACAATCATATCAAATTATCTCTATACTTTAGAAAATATACTTTACAACTTCTGCTTTCTACACGCTACATCAAACTGTTCTAACCTTGAAGCTTCAAGGAAACTAGATGCCATTTCCTTTGTAGACACAGTGGGTGTGTACACAGAGCAGAGACAGAAAACCTGTCCAGTGTCTCTGTGGGCCTCTGCACGTCCTGATATGTCTTCCTCATTATAGCAGACATTTGCCTGCATTAACATCTGCCAAGATAACGCATCCAGAGAGCGAGTGTGCATATTAATGTTAGGTGTCCTTGTGACCTGGCTGTGATCCGCCGGCCTTTGTAGTGCCTATGGTGAGGGATTAAATTACTTTTTCAAAAATTCCCGGGTTCATCTCCATGTTGGCTTTTCGTCTGACAAACAGAAAATGCGGCGCAATGTGTTTCTTCATTTGAGGTGTTCTCAAAACGCATTATGCCACGGTGCATAAGGGCAAACTGGAGCTGGCATAGGATTTTAATGGGCTTGATTATTAACCCGCAGGTTATTTGTTCCGCAGTCAGAATGGCTGATGAGCAAAATCTCTGTCTGTTATTTCCTCATACAGCCAAGAGAAAATATAATTATTCAGGATAGATAGATAAATAGATGTGTTCACAGGGGGGCTGTGCGAAGTTACTGATAAACTTCAACACCCGTGAAAAGTAAATTAAAATGCAAATTAAAACCATTAAATGTGCCCAACATGATACTTCATATAAAAATGGAAGCTGTGAAGAGTCTATTTGTGTCAAACTTACCTGACAGGATCCATGTTAGCTCTTCGCTGCACTTCATTCTCTTGAAGTCAAATTCCACATTCCAGTTCACGTAGTAAAAGTCTTCCTGTTTGGATTTTGTTTCTCCGCCCCCAAACATTTCTGACCAATGAGCAGATAGAATGTCCTGATATGACCTTTAAGGTTTTATTTGCCCTGCTCATAACGCAACCAACAGCAAAGTGATAAATGCAGCATTCTAGAAAAAAGTAGTCCCAGGCCAAAGCAAAGTAAGTGTAAGTCTGAAAGCAGATGTACATATGGATATATGGGTAGCACAACATGAAATTGTAATATCAGTTGAATTATTACTGGAATGAGTTGAGACGATAAGAATACTTAGACGACATCCTCTTGAGCACACAACTGATGGAATTCTGATTGAAATGTTGTCTTTTCAGTGTAGCCTCTATTAAACTGTCTAACTAATTTAAATTAAACTCCTCCCGCTGAGCATCTGTTGTTCTCCTTCCTTTCTATGTGGTCATCTCAGCCCCAGGCAGAAGTACATGATTTAGGAACACTGCACTGAAACCAGAAAGAAATGAGCAGAGGGAGATCTCAGAGGGGCGGAAAAAAGTAATCAGTATCTCTTTACTTCTGGGAACTTCACGCCGGGAACCCTACTAATTTAATACAACTTTAATGGTATTATTTTGTTTCTTTGTGAGAGCATTTTTTCATGATTTCAGATTAGCGTGTGAAATAATCTACCAAACCATGACCTGAATGCTTTCACATACACATCTGAGTCAGTCAGTCTATGTACATCAGTGGAGTCTGGAGGCCGAAAAATTCACACACCATCATCATAGATACGCGCATGTATAACCTCTCATATAATGTATATATGATCATAGATACGCGCATTAATAACCTCTCATATACTGTATATATGATCATAGATATGCACATATATAACCTCTTATATACTGTATACATGATCATAGATATGCACATATATAACCTATCATGTAATGTCTATATGATCATAGATACGCACATACCTAACCTATATAACCTATATATAACCCATATAGAACATCTTCACCACCTACACTGATATATGAATTGTGTAAATTTGCAAAATTTGTAAATAAAGCCAGTATCAGCTCTCACACAATCACTCCACTCCACATCAAATCTGTTCATCCATCAATCATGGAAATTGTTGGCTGAATTGAATTGAACTTTGGCCGATAGAGGGCGGGATATGAGGCTGTACCAGGTGCACACATTTCCAGGTAGTCTGTGATCTAAAAAGGAAAATTGATTGCAGGAGTGAGTACGCGCGGTTTTATAAATCGGATATTTTTTGGCGTACGCCATTTTCGGCTTTTGTGCGTACGCAGACTTAGTCGGAATCCTACGAACAGTTTAGTAAATGAGACTCCAGGTGTGGCATGATCAAACATCCAAAGGGGTCTGATCATCCTGTCCCGACCGAGTTTTTTTGTGCTTCAACATCAAGGGTCTGTTCAAGAAACACGATACGCCGGGTCTGACGTCACTACCTTCAGATAAACAGGAGGACTCTGGTTAGTCTCTTGTTCTTTACGTTTTTGTATATATATATATATATTGTTTTGTTAATAAAGTTAATTCAAAAAGAAACTCAGGTTAGTTGAAGAAAATCTGACAGCGAGCAGGTTGCCTTCGTATGCTGCCATAGTAACTGACTCAGAGTTAAACCAAAGCGGCTTTCCCTAAAGTCAGGGTAAACAAACTCACTGATTTCACTAAACCCGCTCTCTGAAACGGGTTCCCGGTCTCTTTCCTGGACCCGCCCCCTCCACGGACGCTATGAAACCGTGTGGACTAAACCAACTGTTGCGGGGGAACTCAACATACATTTATAATCGTACCCCTTTTTTTATTTTTTATTTTTTATCTTAAATATACACTATTACAATTTCTTCAACATTTATGATAAATCAATTTTCCTCAATATAACTGATAACTTTTGCAAAACAAAGGAAAACAATCTTTCAAAAAAACAGAAATGTGTCAGCCTCCCTTAATTCATCAGTGGTGAAATCTGGAAGTATAAGTGCAGCTGGAAAGCCGTCAGACTCCGTTTGTTCTTCGTTGACAACAACCGGTAATTTCACCTGCACACCATGCTACACCTTTTGTGGTTTATCAATGCTACTGTGCTTTTTGCTGCTTGTTTTATTTTGGTCTAAACTTGCTTGCTTAAATTTTGATGGAGGATATGTGATACTATTCGCCTGTATTCGCTTGTTTGCTGATTTTCCCACGCTTTGCTACTATGCTAACCGTGTTTAGCATGTTTGCTGATTTTCCTCTGTGTTGGCCTGTTAGCTGTGGCTACTGCTGCATGAGCCCATAAGCAATGTCTACTGACACACGCACAAGAACCTGGTCAAATCCATGAACTGCAGTCAAATGCTGGGTGCTTCTTTAAAATTAGTTGTTTCACCTGTGTGTTCTGTCGGGGTGGGGTACTTGTTCAATACATGTGCTTGCTAGTTAGCCCTTTGACTGCTACTGTGAGCTCTTTACCAATGTTTTTTTCATACTATACACTTGTTCACACAAAATCCTGGTGAAACCAGGAACTACAGAGGGAAATGTCTTGCCTTAAGAGAAGGAGAGGATACTTTATTGATCCCCGTAGGAAAATAAATTCCCTGCATTTTTACCCATCCTCAATGAGGAGCAGTGGGCAGCCAACACACAACAGCGCTAGGACCAACTCCAGATCTTCTACCTTGCCTTGGTCAAGGAGCAACTTTCAGTCACTTTCTGACATGGGTACTTATACTATCATGGATGTTTGCTTGTTGCCAATTTAGCTTCTGCTGAGCCCAATTCCACTGCTTGCTTCATACTATGCACTCATGAACAATATCCCAGAACCACAGAGGGAAATGTTGTTTACCTCAGTACTGTGTGGTGTGCTTCCCACTGATTTCCCTCTGATGGCAGTGGCTATTATTGCAATAGCCCATGTACAATGTGTTTGCTGCTTTGACACACCCAATGTCCTGGTGAAATTAAGGATTTTCTTTGTGCTGCTGCTGAATGGACTTGCAAGAAATTATTTTGTTTGACATGTTTTGTGGTAAATAGAAACTACAGCCTTTTTTCCTTAGTGTGTTTATCCATTGTACTGTCTGACTGGTGTACTTATTCCAACATGGCTTTTTGCTTGCTTGTTGGCATTTTGATTTCTGAGCTCATTACCAATGGAAATATTTTTACTTTGGATTCATGGTATACTGTTGCTGTTCATGACTGGCCTACTAACTGGAGCTCGTGTGGGCCTGTTGTGCCTTTTTTGCTTTCTATACACATGCAACTTCAAGTGTTTTGTGCTTAAGTGTTTCTTCTATGGGGGCGTACTGTTGATATGCACTCAAAATGTACTCTGAAATTATTTTGATTGAAACGTCCCATTTGTGGGACTGTTCGCTGCTTCATGCCATAACACACGAGCAATGAAAATGCTGATCTGAATTCGTGTTTACCTCCTTGGATTGTAATTAAGCAGCTGCCCGTTTGATGGCAGGTTGACAGACGTGTCATTTGTTTTGCTGTCTCACACTCGGTCGCTGAGTCGAGCAGTCTGCCAAACTCTACGGCTATTTTTCAGTGCGTAAGGTGGTTGTATTTACATACACAATTTTCCACATCAATTGCAAATGGTAATCAAGTTGAAATGCAAAGAACATTCACTCTCACTGAAAGAGCTTCGGTGTGCCAGACACAAACGGATCACTAACTAAATCAATTTAACGTGGGACAGAAAAGCAGACAATGAAATGACACATCGCTCTTCAGGTTGTCCTGGATACTGAAAATTACGTTACATGGCAGTTAAAAAAAACCAAATTGCATAAATGTACAACATTGATAAGTGCCCCAGGACTGCTGCATCTAAATGGAGAAAGGGTGGCATCACGGAACGTTACATGGGTATGGTGTGAAGGTTTGTCTTGTTTTTATAGATCAATTGACTCAGCCAAAACAAGCACATAAAGGAGCTTAAACACAGGATATATAATGTTAACTTGTTACCTTTCAGTTAATCATGCCAGAATAATTTTCTCAGCTAATACTGAGATTTTTAGTGCATTAGAATGAAACTGAATTAGCAGCTAATGTTAGTTGCCTCCCAAAATCTAACCCCTCGTCCTCGCCGTGGGAGGTGGAAACGGGCAGAGGACAGGATCACCAAACGTGTTGCCACGAATGCCCGTTTGGTGCCACCTGGAAATGTGCTGGCCAACGGGGCTCTGGTGACACCGAGGAGGCAGATTCCCCTCCTTGTGGATGGAAAAACGTACAAGCATCCAGCACTGAAAAGGCTAAAAGTGGCAACTCATTTTATAGCGGCAAAAATGAAGTACAGTTAATGAGATTTTGTTGTCTTGTTACTCCTGAAATCAACTCGCCTGGAGTAGAACAGACCGCTTAGCGCATGTCAAGTTTTCATTAAAATACGCCAAGCCTTTTTGCCGAGTTGTAGTATACTGGCATCTATTTATATTTCTCATGTAGTTGGTGCACCAACATGGAGCTGAACATGAACCTCTGAAGATGTCCAGCGATACGAAGATGGGTGTGGGGTGCTCGTGCTGCTCAGTGTCTGCTGGTTGTAAGTTGGTCTCATTACTAAAATGTTTTTCTTATTGGAGTCACCTTAACTCTGCTTTAAACAAATATCCATCAAGTCCTTTTGGCCACAACACATTCATCTCTTTGTGGTCTGCAAATGCAGTCAATCTGAGACATCAAGACGATATGCTTTACTATTCCACATTGGCAAAGGGCAAACACATTATTACAAACATGTAAGAAAGGGAAATGACATGCAATAACATAGAAAAAAAATCTAAAAGTATTTTAGCTGTAGTCAAGTAACAGACTATATATAGCAGTTATATATATATATGCAGACAAGTTGTTCTATCATTTACTTTAGATGAGCTGCAACATCTGTGGTTTGGTTAGTGTGGTTTGGAGTTACTTGTTCCCTGACCGTGACACCGTGTCGTCTGTTGCAGTTGCACAACTCTGAGGAAGTGCATCTCACTGTTTGTGACTGTAATTCCTGTAAAGGTGTCATTCTTTAACAATCTGTGGTCTTTAAGTCTGCTGTTCCACAGGGTTCTAACTAGTTTTGGTATGTGACGCAAAACGTCAGTCAGGGGAACAGTCTGATTTAGGGGGTGTAACGCCACTGTTTGTAGTCGAGACGTACGGTATGTCCAGCAATAGGCAACAATGTGATTTAGTTGTCTGCTTGTACAGAAAGGATTCTGCTACAGTCTGAGAATGCATGAACGCAGATAGCTGGCCCACAGTAACGTCAAGCATTTTTCCGTCCTCTGATTGGTCGGTGTGAACAAAACTGTTACAGCCAAGTTCGACTAGCGAAACGCTTCTGTAGCGATCTGCACACATTAATACATTTGAGTTCGACGGAGGAGGAAAAATTGACTATGTCTCGGACATATTTAAATCCATTTTCAAGGCGGACTTGTCCAGAAAAGCTAGACATCGTGAGGAGAGGTCGGCCAACCCCGATAATTGCGACGTGATAGTGGTGGTATTAAGCGGTGGTTTAAGTCGGGTAAGTCCCCACTGAAGGCCCAGGTACCAAATGCACGGCCAGATACTGAAATATAACATTATGCTTCTGCAACACGTTACCGACCCTACCTTTAAATAATGAACACGAGCTATAATCTGGCACTGCTGCCGAGTCGCAGCAGTAACTCATTGATTTGGTGGCTAAATATGAACGATGATTCAGCTCTCATGCAGAGGTGGCCCACGATCCCGGCCCGATGGAGAGAAGCTGTCTCTAAAGCGCAGAGGATCCAAGATACTGAGAGGATGTTTGAGCTGATGGAATTCCAGAGTTGATCCAGAGAACATGATACAAATGGTGGGGGTCAGAGGTGATCCAAGACAGTTACAAGTTACTGGAGCTTCACTTGATAGATTCTGCAGGCAATATCAAACATCAGTACCGAAGCCTCGTTTGTGTACCATCTCCTTCGATATCAAAAATAAAGTAAGCTTTTCCAATAAACCTTAATTTCTGACCGTGAATATCCGATATGTATCTTTAGTTTTGCACAATGACATCAGCAGATTGCAATGCTAACATGATGATGCAAATTGCATCATCTTCATCAGCATTGGTCCTTATAAATGGACGAGAACTGCATCTTAGTGTGCCCCTCAACAAGGCCACACTTTTTTAGTGGTTTAGTAACCAATGACCAGCCTGTACACTGATGGTGGCCTGACAAAGTGCAGCTGATGTGATGGTGACCAACCTTCCATTGACAAGAAAGGGAATGAAATGAAGAGGGACCTCGTCAATTGTCATCCTTTGGTAATGATCATGGTGTGTAGGAAGAACGTGTGTGCACTTTTCATCAGATTGGCTGTAGAGGTGAACAGAAAACATTGTTTCCATTCTGTGAGTACTTAACCCGCCCAGAGAGCCACTCAATGTGAGTGTGTGCTTGGTTGGTGTGTCCTTGTATGCGAATATAATTGTGTTCACAAACAGATTAATCTATCCGGAACCAGCCCAATGGACAGGGAGCCCAAGGTGAGATATTGAGAATGGGCCCCACCAACATCATTGAACCTCTTCTCTGCAAAATCCACGCTGAAAGTGAACAGGGACATCTGTGAGGCCTGCTACTGTGAGTGAAAACAGCTTTTGTACTCTTTTGTTCAAACACATCCTCTAAGTCTACTACACACGCCTGTCGTTGTAGGTCTAACCACAACGCATTAAGACGCACTGAAGGTAGCTGTTTCCTGTCAACCATGGCACACCCTCCACCTCGCAACTGTCAGTGTATAAGGTTCCAACTTCATTTTCACAGCTCAACCTGTTTGCAAATTGTGTACCTAGCATGCGTCATTCGGATACTTCCTGTTTATCTAAGGGATGTCCACTACGGGGCACCTCACATTCTCCCTCACTGACAGACACCGGATTATGTTTGTTGTTGTTGTTTTTTTTGTTTTTTCAATTTCCAATTCTGCACAATGCCAACAAACCTGGTGAGGATTAAGATGGCAATTTCTCATCAAAGCCTTTTGCCATTCTTGTAATTGTCTCCTTTCATTTTTCCGTCAGCAACTAGACTGGGATTTTTTTTAAGTAATCTATACAGAAAAAAATAATTGTCATTAATTAAAAAAATACAAATTGTAATTTCAAAATTTGATTCCATTCTTTTTCTACCTTACTGTCATCATGCAGATGTGATCTGAGCCACATGAGTGACAAACCCGATTTAGCCATGAATTAATTAACAGAAATGTACACAAAGAATTTACCTGCTGTGGTGCAACAGAGTGAGAATGAATGGAACAAATATGACTGCAGTACAAGTTGTCCTTGTTATTGTGTCACCAATTCAGTGCACATCTTCCACTACACAAAGCCAAAAAAGAGTTTATTTTTGACTTGTCATTTCAGTGCTCAGAAAAGGAAAGTTGCCTGTGTGTGAATGACAAGCTTTTTTTTCATGATGTGCTGCATGATTTCAAAATTGATCTTGTTCTATCAGACAGCAGGGGTCTCTTTTATAAAACAGTTCGTAGGATTCAGACTAAGTCTGCGTACGCACAAAAACCGAAAATGGCGTACGACAAAAAATAATCCGATTTATAAAACCTGCGTACGCACCCTGCTGTCAATTTTCAATTTTAGATCAGACTACAGGGAAATATGCGCACCTGGTCCAGCCCCCTATCCCGCCCTGTGCCCGCCCAAATTCAGCCATAGATGGTCAATGCAATGAATATAAATAAGCCCGCTGATCAATGGCTCGTCACGGTGAGGGACGACAACAATCATGGTTCTTAAAGACGCGTTACCTCCTGATCCTTCCATTTTTTGTTGTCTTCTTGCAGTGCCGGTGTATCCATTACGCAGCATTACGCGTGGGTCACCGCAGCGTCTATATGTTTACAGCAATCGGACTGATTGGCCCACACCTCGAAGAACTGATCGTGTCAACAATGTTATCCATGATTGATAAAATGACCACTCTTACAATTTGTTATTTTTGTTACAGTGAACTTGGCCTACATTAGGGCTGATAATGAGGATGTGGAGTGTAAAGTTTGTGCCAGAGCTGTCCCTTTACAAACCTTGTTAATTTACACAATCCATATGAGTGTAGGTGGTTAAGATGTGACTGAAGAAGAAGACACCACCACGGTGTCTCCAGTGACAGCACAGTTGCGTTCAAAAACTCAGAAACTAAATGAAAACTGAAACAATACTTGATGATAAATGTACAGTATTCGGAGATATTATTCAAAATGAGTTACGCTCTGTTTTGCAATTCGTTAGTGCTATTTGATGTGATCTGAATGATGATGTCATCAGTTAGCCAGCCCCCAGTCCGGCCCTCTCCTCTGTGTTCCCGGGTTTGGGAATGCGATGGTGAGAGCGCACTGGTGGAACACTGAGCAGACATTGATTTAAGATTGGAGTTGTCTTATATCTTCTCAAATTGAAAGGTGTGTTTGTTCTAGTTGTGGCTCAGTACAAGTAACACTGCTGGTTTTAATGTTTATGATAACTTGGATCTATAATTAATGTTTGATATAAATTGATGTGAGGAACCATTATATCATCTGGCTTCAACTCACCACCTCACCATCTGCGTCGCTAGCTTCCCGTCTCCAAAATGTGCGTAAGCATGGGTCAGTTTCCGTACAGGTGCGCACATTCTCCCATCAAGTTTGTTTTTATAGATCACAACATTTGCGTAGGAAGTGGCGTATGCCACTTTTAAGTCCCATTTTGTGCGCACGCAACGGTTATAAATGAGACCTAAATGAAACACTGCAGACATAAAACAATGTTTTTCATTTGTATTTTCTGTTAAAGGATAGAGGCATCCGCAGTCTACACATTTGACACTACAGAAACTTCAGGTTATACGTAACAGGAGTCCATCAGCTGCTTACTATGTTTTATGCTGTAAATGTACTTCACAGAAACATGCAAAGTATTGACACGACGGCTTCAGATAGTAATCAAACCTACTTCATACACCCCCAATCCAACACCTTATGCACCCCTGATTCCTGCCCATACATCTACATTGTAAATCATAGGGAGAGGTCTGCCCTTTCTTCAACAATCAAAGGGTAAAGTCAAACATACGGTCTTCACTACCGGCATATAAATCATACATACAGGAGCATTCTCAGGTTCTGTAATTCACTGCTCGTATATAAAAAGACAACTGCTTGACATCAGATACCGAGAGCGGCCAACTGAAGACAAGAGCAGCAATTCACTATTGAAACTCCAAACTAGTACATTTACTACAAAGCCTATAGTAATTCTAGTATAGTCAATTCAGTATAATGTTTCCAGCATGAGGTGTGTAATTATGGGAATGCACTTGTGAGTAATGACTGGTTTGACTGCAGAAAGGAAGTCTTTTGTCACTCAAACACCTCTGTGACTGAAGGCGGGCAACTCGTCTTTACTGAAGACATAAATGGGACTGCAATTGCAGTCAGTGCAATAAAATGGACATTACAAATGTGGGAAATTCACAATATGTGACATTTTACTGCAATTTTATCTATAAAGACATCCTAGGGTGTGGCACAGAACAGAGGGTTCTTCATTTCGACAAATTTCACCAAATACAGTATAACGATCAAAAAGAACCAAAATCAGCAGGGGTGAAGGTTTTTCAGAATTATGAGGAAGGGAATTTTGGTGATTTCAACTGCAACTGTTCTACAGGCATACTGGTTCATAGTCCACCACCACATTGTCCCTCTCCCTCCTTTCTATACCAGCTGGGGCTTTAGTCTTTCATCGTCTCAGAGGATGCTGACCCTCTCAGTGAGGCCTTGCACGTCTGCATCCTCCCCTACTTCCTCTTCATCGGAGGCCATCGCAGGAGGAGGGGGCACAAGGTGAGGCGGGTAAGGCAGAGTGTGGTCACGGGCAAACATTTGCCAGCGGCTGTCATCACTCTCGTGAGTGATGTAACGCTCGCCCAGCTTCGTCTCCAGCTCTCGCAGGTCCAACCATGTCTGATAGTCCTGAGAGAAGATAAGTGGGAATAAACAGAGAGGGGAAATTCACTTACAGAGCCTGGAAATTAGATCAAGAGTTCAAGAGGTTGACAATGTGTCATCCAGTAATCGTTTTAGGTCTTTAGGAGCATGGGCGTGTGCACTTGTGTGGTTTGTGTGTGTGTGTTTGTGTACTCATTTGACACTTCAGATCATCCTTTAAGTTTTAGTTCAGGCTAATGAGGGTTTTACATTCATAGGGTTTCAACATCATGCCAACATTACCAACCAGATGTCCAAGACTGTTTGTAACGAGTAAAGCAAACATACTAAACTTGGTACGCAAGCTTCAGTGTGGATGGAACTTAAGGGAGTTATTTGAAACAAGCTGGTTTAGTCGAAGTAGTGAGACAGGAAATGGAATGTTTTTTTCCTTTTCTACAGCAGGTTTATTTTACAGTCCTGCCGTCAGTAAACACTGTTGTGTACAGCCGCCCAAAATTTAAAGACTAATGACAACTTGGATGCATTGATCCCAAGCTGACTGGAAAGCATTTATCTCTGTTTGCCTCTAAACAAATGACTGTTTGGTTTCCTGTTTTTCAACAGATCACGCATGGTGTTTTTTACACTACATTTGCTGTGCATTGGCATGCCAGAAAGCTCTACTCTAATAAAGGTGAGTAAATAAATAAATGTGCACATTGACAATAAATTTGAGATTTTTCATCAGTTTCTACAGCATTTCCAGGCCTGACAAAGACATTTTTCATATTTGTGGCTTTTCCAGGATTGAGTGTATACATGTATTGAGTTAGTTTGCATGGCGTTGTGATGTTGCTGGTTGCATGTTAATGAGAGTTGTGACAACTGTTATTGTACAATCAAAGTGTGTGTGTGTGTGTGTGTAGGTAGAGTGTTCCTGAGTACCTGTAAATATGAATGGCTGAGGCTCTTGTCCACGCTGTAGCGTTTCCTCATCATTACTTGAAGCAGGTTGTTGATTAAGTCAATTGCTGTGAACACATGAGAACATATAGGATTTCCTGTAGGATCACACAGTGCATCTGCATACAAAACTAAATTAAACATCTTTAGGGTTCTAAATGACGGTTATCATTTGCATGATGCATGATGTGAATAAGATTCATATGGATTCTCAGTAATACTTAATATTGTTATGGATGTCCTGCAACTTTCTTCTGTTAAACTCGGACAAGACGGAAGTCATAGTGTTTGGGCCTAAACACCTTAGAAACACATTATCTGATAATATAGCTACTCTGGACGGCATTACCTTAGCCTCCAGCACCACCGTGAGAAATCTGGGAGTCATCTTTGATCAGGATTTGTCTTTTAACTCGCACATAAAACAAATTTCTAAAACTGCCTTTTTCCATCTGCGTAACATTGCAAAAATTAGGCACATCCTTACGCAAAGAGACGCCGAAAAATTAGTCCATGCTTTTGTTACTTCCAGGCTGGATTATTGTAATTCTTTATTATCAGGCTGG
>OMNV01006868.1:0-18709 GCA_900303265.1 Brotula barbata
ACAGTCTGTCTGTACTTGGTGGGTTAAAATGTCAACACAACACACACACGGTCCTGTCTGAGCCTTCGTTCCTCCCGGTTAATGTTTTTTAATGTGTGTTTATCAAGTTTTTTTTCAACTTGCAATTTGAAATGATTAAAGTTACAGCTTTAAAACTGAGGGGAAATTAATAACTGGAAAGGATAAAAATGGTAAAGTGCAGCAATTGTGGTTCACCGCATCATTAAAATTTTACTTGCCTGCACATTCACTCCCTCTTACTTTATGTGTCTGTCAGCTTCTCAGATGTCTTTCTTTTTTTTTTTTTTTTTTTTCCCTCTTTTTTTTTTTTTTTTTTTTTTTTTAATACTGTCCTGACATAAATTTGAACTCGGTGTAATTTCTTTCCATTACACAGACAAAACTAACCAAACATAAAGAATGGTCTGCACCATTGTTGCACTTTTTTTGCTTTGTAGCTTTTGACAACAAAAAGCATATTACCTGCTGTGTAACTTATTCAACCTCCAGCAAGGAGTTATATTAAGGTGTGCTTTAACTCTTTTCCACCACTTACATATATCTGGGTGTTTGAGTTCCTGTCTTTCTCTTTAGCTGGTACATAATTTTGTATTGTGACACTTGCATCACAGTTCCAATCTTAAATGTATGGTACCGTTAAATGTTTAGGAGTTTGCTGTCATGGTGATTCACTTCTGTGACTGCTCCCGCTAGATCCTCAACAGACCTAAAGGTTTAGATTAAAATTTAATACATAGGTCAACATTATTAAAGGCAGTAATTTCTTTCTTTGCCAGTCTTTTAGATATGTGAAAATACCATATTTTGGCTTTCATCTTTCACTTAGTTAAACAAATCCAATGTGCTCTAAACTGACAATTACTTCCTTACATTTTTAATCATTTGTCATAGCTCATGTTAAGATTTTTATTTTCTGTCATCTTCAACATGTGTTATTCATCCTGTTTTGATGGGATGTTATGTGTTTACAAAGGCAATGACAAAAAGGTTTACAAACTTGAATCTTAGAAAAGGAAAAAAAAAAATCCGACATGAAGCCGAAAAAGAATTGGAGCGTCTTTTCAGCTCTCTATCAAACACACAGTGGTGACTGTTTGTCTTTTTGAAATTGAGACTTGAAAACCCATGTATCCTATGTCGAAATGCAATGTTTGTATCGCACAATGTCTCTTAGTAGTCTATTACAAGAGTTCCGACCAATCAAATAAAGTGGATCAGTTCTCCACCACTGAAAACTGCAGGTTCTTAATGCACTGTCTATCTTGTTATTTGTTTGCTCATTTGTTAAATATCGCTTTGTGTCAAGGAGCCTCATAATGTTGGTGGTCATCAGTGTTTTTTGATAAAATCATTGGTGCTACCAGGTGGTGATGACATGACAAACTATTGGTCATTGTGACTACCAGGAAGGTGTGCTTATCTGAAGACATGCCAAATGGACACTTGGACCTCAGTGATTTGAATTGGTGCTTGTAACAGTGGGTGGAAGAAAAGTATAGGAAAGTGGTCCTTTGCTCAGATTTAAGTTCAGTATTAATCAGCATTCACAATCAGCATTATAATGGAGGCAGAATATACTTAAACTTTTACAACTGGTTAGAGTTCAACCTGGAATATGTTAAATTAATCTGTGTTGCATGTCACTGGCAAATAGAGGGAATTGAATAGACTGATTTAATAGCCAAAAGGACACTTGAACAGAACAGTTGAGATAGACATTACCATACAAGAATGAAGATTTTTAATACATCACTGTGGGATAAATTTAACCCAATAGTCAGTCATTTTTGAATGTGTGAGTGGCGTCAGTATAGAGAAATGCTGTGCTTCTGCATTGCAAACTATCAGAGAGAGGAAAAATCTCAGGAAAAAATTGAGCAAATTCATTTAAGAGATGAATGCACAATATTGTTCTTAAATTTTTATTTTTTTTTACCGGGAACGGTATAATACAATTCAATAAGAGAATTGTGCGTTAGAATTTCAACTCACGCTCGTGTCCACTAGGTGGCGGTGACACATTTCAGCTGAATGTTATCCTCCTCATCAAACCAAAGAGGAAGAAGCCTTAGAACCGGAATACAGCCTACGTCGTATCCGATTGGTCAGAGAGAGGCTCGGCGTAGAGACTTAATACTCACAGAAACAAATTCTGTTGGAGCCATGCGCTCATTTTTACCAACAGTGGCTGAGCAGCTTTTCAGAGATATTCAGAAAACATACCAGGAAACGTCTCAAAGTAAGAGGACGCTGGTCTTAAAGTGGAATAAGCATATAAGCTAACTTCCGCTCTGTTTAGCCAGTCACCGCTTAGCTGTTAAATTAGCCAATTAGTGTACAGCTGCGTAGCTATTCGTAGCGTAATGTGAAAGCAGCGTTTAAGCTACACACTAAGAGGTTAACGCTACCTTTTAAAGAATTCAATGAATTATAGTCGACTTGCGACATTTAACCAAAACATTTCAATGTGTAGCGGTAGATGTGTGTAGTTTGGCTTTTGGTCGCTAGGAGGCGCTGCTGCCCCATAGCTTTACCTCCGGTCAGCACAGTCTTGTCTTATGGACTTAATGGCCACTGGTGGTTAAGTGAAACGTAATCACCCAAAACATCACTGTTCCTCCACCAAACACACACATAATTGCGTGACTATTACAAACGTCAACAGAATAAACACAACACAACTCTCACATAGGAGAAATAAAAAATTGTCCACACTGGCTGTGTCTTGTGTGAAGGTCTAGATCTCAACACTTCCTGGGATGGAGACTTAGGAGGCTAATTTCTTTTAATGAGTTTGATCATTGCACCCCAATAATTAATCGAATGGTCACTTCAGACATATACAGTACTGTGCAAAAGTCGTAAGCCACCATTAGATTGTTTTTTTTTAGCAATGGTATCTATTTGTTTATTAGAATACAAGCCCAGAAAATACAGGAAATGTTTATGTAAAATAAAAAAAAACAGTAAAAAATCAGAAATGAACAGCTTCTTCAGGCTAAAGTTAACAAAGTATTTTAATAAAGTATTTTAGTGTGTCCTCCCTTTAAAACCTCACTGGAATGTAGCCCTGATTAATGTCATTGCTAACACCTGTATTTGTCCTACTTTCATCACTATTTCATGTCAGAATGACTGCTGTGAAAAAGGTCCATGACAGCAGGTTGATAGGGGTGATCTAAGACTTTTGCACAGTACTGTACAGATCTCTTCAAAGTGCAAGTACTTATAATGTTGGGGTTCTAATAACGCCATACACAAAATACTAGTTTATAGTTACACTACCCTAAATCATAAAGGATAAGTATTTCCTATTCTCGTAGTTAGAAAGATTAGTTTCAAAAATTTTAAGTACTCCTTTGCCAGTGTTTAATTACTCTAGTGAATGAATGTTTATAGTCATTGGTGGTACAAAACTCATGTCTTGGCAAAGTGAATCTGTGATGGCTTTTAAATATATTTTTTTCCAAATCTATCGCTGCCATGTTTATTTAGTTTATCTTTTTATATGTATTGTTTATATATATGTGTGTGTGTGCATTTATGGTTAATTTCTGTATTCTTTTTTGCAGTTCCTGATGAACTACTCATTGCGTAAGTATTAATCATATGATTTGTGTTGTTGTTAACATCATCACAATAATGAATTAATCCTATTACTGAATACTGTTATGCTACGTACCATGATTTGAGTTTTGTGTTAAATGGTTTGCATTTTGCATTACAATTACTGAATCCTTATGGGTGTTAACCATATAAACTGTGAAAGGGCCTGCAAAACATTTTTTTTTCAGCCTGGAAGTACTTTATTACTCTGTGTCTTTACTTGGACATTTCCTGGTTTGTGTTACTAAGAGTGACGGATGCTTTCTCTCTCCCTGCATGGGCCAATATGGCCACATCCTGTATGTCAGGAAGCCTTTGCTTTGCTTTCTGTGTCACTTCTGTATGGTAAGTTGCAAGTGTGCAGGAATAGATCTTTTTTGACCAAAGTAGAGGAGTAAAAGTATATGTTATGTTTCAGATATGCGTGAAAGAAATGAAATTACTTTCAAATATATGTGAATACTCAGCTTAAGTTAAAGTTCTCCAAGACCAACTTACTATACTGTCAGAAAGTAGGAACTGGTTCCTGGAAAGGGTTAAATAGACTGCATTTTGATAGCACTTTTATCCAAAGTGCTTTACATTGTTTGTCTCACTTTCACCCATTCACACGCCAACAGCCGTGGTTACTATGCACGCCCCACTTGCGTGTCGGGAGCAATTTGGGCTTCCACAGAACAGATCATTGATTACTCATCACAATTCTGTCTTATCATCATGTCTAGTTTCTTGGTATTGTCCAACATCACAATTCTCAAAGGGCTTTACACACCCACATGATATTGTTTCTTACGCTCAAAGACTCCAAAGATGGAAGGAAAAATAACTTTGGTAAATAAGAAAGAAACCTCAAGAGAAGCAATTTGAGCAATTAGAGTACAGCATTTGAGCCCTGTTCCTGAGAGTTCTTGTTGATGAAAGCATAATTCATTTAAGATCTCAAAACTCAGTGGTCCAGAGAGGAAAGAAACCATCACTGAGCAACTATTGCACTCTGTTGTCATCTCTTTTATCTTTCAGGCTGAAGTTTGTCTTCGGACCTTGTGCTCTCCAGGCCTTGGACCTGGTGGACCGGCGTTCCGTCACTTGCCTGTCATCTCCCAGTGGACGCAAAGCTTTCCAGGTCTGTCGGTATTGTTAAGAACACTGTACATTTACATGCACTCCATACTCTGAGTATGTGTTCTTACTGTGAAATGAGATTACGCTGTATACATGCAAGGAATCCATAGGAGTCTGATGTTGTCTGCGTGACGTGTCGGGTAATCACAAAACAAGACAAATCTGCCCATTGATAACAATGCAGGCACAGGTGAGATACTCTGATCTGTTTCCATGCTTTAATAAATCAATTCACTTAGGTCTGTTACTGCTAATATTTTTGCCAATATGAGTCACAAGATCAATTCTTAATGAAAAGAGAATAACAACCATACTGTAGAAAACAATTTATCTGATTCCTGAACTCATTTTATTTGTGAATAAGTTCCCACGATAACAGAATTTCCATAGATTTTGATAGAATGGACTTGTGGTACAGCTTGTGGAACACAGTTTGAGAACCACCAACTGTAAAAAAAATCTGTCAAACAGATATTGCGCGAATCACAAGTGTTTGCAAACACTTTAATTAGGCCTTAGTTTCTTCTGGCTGATTGCCAACACTGCAGGAAATCAGTGGAAAGACGTTCTTAGAAGATAATACTGTAGTTGGCACACAAATACACTGTGCAATGTATATGCCAAACTACTCTGGGTAGGTGACACTTGATAAATGTTTGTTTCTGTTTTACATTGCGACATCTTTTATTTATCTCATGTGTCATTGCAAACCTGCAGAAACATAAAAGAAAAGGGAGGAATAGTCTCACAGTATCTGTTCATTTATTGCATTGATCACATTCCCAATGTACTGTATCAGTATGTGAAGGAAGATGTTTTGAAGTTGTTAAAACAAATTATTTATCTCACCAAATTTCGTGCCAATGCCCAAGGTAGATGCGTATTAATCAGTTATTCACTGGTTAGAAACATGACCTGATTCATTGTGGCAGTGGCGAACGTGTCCTCAAAAGCCTTTTGTGATAGAGATGAGGTATCCTCTGAAGCTGAGGTCACTGTGACTGAAATTTCCTGTAAAAGCACTCGCTGTGAAAATAGTTTTATGAGAGGAACTGTGAAATACAATGCACCTGAAATACAGACCAGCTATTTCAGTATGAACAGAATTCTCTTAATTGTTTCTCTTTTTTCCCTGAAGACACTCTGACATTTATTGTCCTCTGACCTGTCGTGTGCACGATTAATGCAATGCTGTTTCATCGTCAACTCACTTCTCGCCATTGGTCGTTGACTGGAAAATGTTTTCCCAAGTTCATTATGATCTCTGGTTTTCCTGAAAACAAATTGCTCCAGTGTTAAAGACGTAAATGGTTTCCTTATTTTGTTCTCATTGGAAGAAAACACCCTTTACCTCTGGTCAAGTGTAGAGTTTTCTGTGCGTACATAGTGACCCTAAGTGTTTTTCATCTTGAATGTGTCTAAACTCGTACAGTGCTTGCCCTGTTTTATTGCACAGCAGTTTTTTTTATGTTGTAATTTAATTTGCCACCGCTCAAACACACCATGTATACAGATGCTCCAGGTAGGGGCGGACTTTTTTGGCACCTTTACAATGAGATAAACACACGTCATCTCTTTATGCACTAACACATTTCCTCTTGTTGAGGGTTTATAACAGATGGTACAAGGTAATTGCGCCTCGATATACGTCTTATCCTTGCTGAGGGATTACATTTTAATGACATTTATGATGATCATTGATCCTTTGATGCCAAGAAGTCTTTTTTTGACATAATAACAATATTGGGTTACTGAGCACCTGTGCAGGTTCAGGCTTTTACACAGCTATGCTTCTGTTTTTTATGCCCTGTCATATCCCAACCGCTCCCTGATGTGAGTTTAGTTAAAGGTAGGGTGAAGACACCATTCTGACGAGCAAAAGCAATGAGCCATGTCCAAGTTGATGTTTCACTTTCGAGGGCATTATGCTCTGCCTTCAGGCGTAGTCATATTTGGCAGTATGTGATAGCGTTGCAGTTCGTAGGAGGAACTTGTTTAGGCTACAGAAACCAGAACGAAGCCAAAGAGAGGGCTGAAAAATGCTGAACGTCTGGCATTTACCATCAGACCTGGTCATCGTGCCATTTTCAACACACAGCCCTTTATATTTCTGTTTTGACGCTATGAACGTTTGCCACCTTAATGAATACGTACCTTAAAAAACGTAATTCTTAAAAACATAAATCTGATATCCATCATCAAAAATTCTAGCATTGCATATTGTACTTGTTTGCCCCTTTAATAATCTCAATTTGTGTTTAATTCTGGTGATTTATTTTCCAATTGCAACTGAATCAAAGAACCAAAGGGAATAGCTTTGTTTTTTTACGTATTTCCTACACGTCAGTATTGCCAGACTTACCAAAGATGGAAATCCGACTCGCTAATGGCCGAACTGATGGAGTCTGTCACACCCACAGATTCTACTGTTCAGAAACAACACAGTCATCTACATTTGTCTACCCATCCTTGTTTTTAATATTTGTGTTGTTTTGGAGAAATCCCCTCTAAACTTCTTTTCATTTTGGATTTTTACAGTAGGTCTCTGCACGTTTGTCTTTCTAAACTACATCATGACACTGTAAATGAAGTTAATCTGTGAGTCATTACTGTCTGGTTCCATTTTTACCAAATTGCTTCTCGTGGCCGGATTTGATCTCTTGGTGTCACATGTTCCCCTCAACTCAGTGGGCTTTTAGACAGCAGGCGACCATTATGATTCATTTGTGGTTAACTGATTGACGGTATCTGAGTCTTACTCCGAATGCATCAAGATGCGATTTTTTTCTGTTGCTGTGGAATAGCGGAGGAGGATAAATTTGTTTCCTGGATTGTTCTGGTAAAGGGTGATATTTTTTTCTCCTGTTGTCCCAACATTGGATGGGATTGCCCGGAAGACAGGAAGAGGATGAGAGAGCACATTTCTCTGGTAAGACAGTCAGGTTTGCACAATTGTTTTCCGGAAATCCACGACTCAGAGCAACCAAAGTACCCACTTGATACAAAATATGAAGCTGAGTGCAAGTACACTGACCTCCCGACTGGTCACAGAGTCAGATGGAAGCTGAACTAACAAGTGATGCATTAACTAATTCATCTTCTACATCGTTTCCTGTTAATATAACCTTACTGTGGGACTTGCCCATATTGAGTTTCTCATGTTGTCATGGCGACTTGATCCCTGCTCTCCCAAGAAGCACAGGATAACCCACAAGCCAATGGCATTGCACTGCTGGGGATTTTCACCTCAGCTTATTCCAAACGGTGGCCTTTTCTTTGGAATAATGCAACGTGGGAGCGTGGAGCACATTTAGTACAGACTTGACGCTAAACGACCTTGTATGTTTTCTAAAAAGTACAACTGTCAGGACAAAAGACGTCATGCGAGGCTGCAGGCGCAGTGATTCAATCTTTTTCAGTGAGCTTTGTCTTTGTGCTGTTATTTGTCCAGTGGCTGGTTAAGTCAGCATGCAGACCAGAAAAAGAATTTACCTTCATCTCCTCCGTCTTCTTTGACTTCCTTTTATTACAAACTAAACTCTAGCCACTAACTTCATCTATTTCATTTCACCCAGTCTCTGGTACCAGGTGACCCAGAACCATTCTCTGCCCCCTACAAGTATGGAGTGACCTGAAAGAATAACCAGGGGCGCCCAGCTGTCTCACCTGGCAAAGGGCATGCTACATACCATCCCCTCTCTCTGCCCTCTCCTTCCTGTCCGTCTCGTGACTGTAACTGTCATAATAAAGCAAAAATGACAAAACGTGATCTTGCAAAAAAAAACCAACCTCCAGTCTTTAAGGGCGACACTGCACATGGTGCTGTCTGAGGCGCTCATCGATGCTGCGTTTGTCACGGTCTTAACAGCGCTTTCATTTTCCCTATGGCCTAGTTTGTGGTGTGGGTTCAGCCAGTGGACAGGGGAATCTCCCGGCCCCTGGTACATGGTGCAAGTATTCCCTCGAGAGTTTTTGAAGCCTTGGCTTTCCTGTCGTGGGCAGTGGCTGACTGGGGCCACTTGATTTAGTGTCTTGTTGTGGAATTTCTCTTCATATCCCTAAGATCCCTGCCAGCCAGTGAGTTCAATGCACCAGAGGAAGGCTACATTTTCTGGTGCGTGTCGCTGAAATTACAGCTTTGTAACAAACACCAGCTTAGGACAAAAAAGTGCAGAGTGTGAGCTGGTTTTCAATGGACTCCAGTCTTTTCAGGCTTTAGCAAGCCTTGGCTGAGAGACTGCTGCTGAGTTGTACTGCAGCAGCTCCTTCCAGTCCTCATCCTGTGTGCTGTGCATGGTGCCTAATTCATCTCTGTGCAGGGTTTTAGTCCACGTAATCATCCCTTTTGTGTCTTATGTATAATGAAGTGTGACATTCTACAAATGAGGTGTTTCACTTTTCGTCAGTCTCAGGAAAAGGTTATTTATTGACGCCCCGGAGAGTAATGGAGCCAGCGCTGGCATTACGGGAGGCATTAGTTATTGTGAAGCATCAAGCTAATCCACTGACTTAATGTTCTTGTGAGTCATGTGCGCGGAGGACAGGGTGCAAATGGCTGACTGGAGCGCGGCATGAGAAAGCACACATGCACAGGAGATCCTGTTAGCCACGCCTGTAAGGCATCACACGCACATTGTTTATGGATACATCTTTTCCACCAAAGCAGTGATTTCAAAAATAGAATTTATTAATATATTTGTACTTAATTCTTCGTTACATGCCTTTAGTTCCGTAGTAATTCCTGGAAGAATGGCTTTGCTTGGTTTAATGTCAGTATTATGGCCGTGGATTAGAATCTATCCTCATAATCCATTTAAGACTCCTGTTTAAGTCATAAACAAGATTTTGTTTTTGTTTCAAGACCACTTCAGTTTTCAGTTTTTCACTTTTTGTTATGACATAATTGACAGTGTGGCCTGACATTCCTGGAAAATGATTCAGACAGTCCTGTGTCCAGACCACGTGACAATGTTGTTGACTTTTAGACTAAACAAACATGCAGAACTATAATTCACTTCACTCACATAATTCTTCTAATTGCCTGATTTTGACTTGATGCTGGCTTTTGAGCTTGGCAAACGAGCTCAAGGCGGATGTGCTGACACAGGTCAAGAAGTCAGCTGACATGATTTATATCAAACAATTTTACAACACTATTTAGACTGGGTGAATCTGAAATGACGTCTCTGGTTTAACATTTTAATCAGCGGATTTGAACATAGCTTGCCTGTGAGTGTCTGTGATTAAAGGTGTGATGCAGTCCTCTCTGCGCTCCTAGGTCTTAACCCTTCTCTTAGTGTGGTCCTGGATTGAGTCAAAGGGAAGGATGTACTGAAGGAAACATTTTTATGACCCGAATGCTGAGACTCTAAGCTCAGCTAGGCGGGTCTGGACTGGTTGAGGGAGGTTTTGGATTGAAGTAAAGATAATTTCCTTTCATGCTTTACTTTTACTGCATTTTCTTCCCTGACCGAACAACAAACTCTTTCCTTTTTCTTATCCACATAACAGATCTTTAAGTCAGGACTCAGAAACCAATGTGACACGATTGAATCCAGGCTCCAGTTTTTTCCACTTTCTTGTGTGATTTATTCGTTGCAGATAATGGGAGGCTCTGGACGATTGTATACTTGCTTCATTTCCTGCCATTACTGCCTGTGCCCAGCCTTCGCCTACACCGTGTTGCACAGAAATGAAGGCCTGCTGGTGAGTGCTGGTCACATTCATTTACACTCACAAGGGAGGGCAAATATCAGGGAAGAACTTCCAGCGTAATGCAGGATAATACACAAACCAGCACTGACTCCAGCATCAAAAAATCCGACAGACTTGGATCAGTGCCTCCCTGACACGGTGTGAACAGAAACAGAATAAAATTTGATCCACAGAGACTACTCTAGGACTGTGATGAATCTTGACATCAGCTGCCTCGTATTTTGTCTTATCAGTCAGACGTGCATCCTGGTCAGTCATACTTGAGACACTGCACACTTTCAAATGTGTGTAAGAGCTGTGGTCAGGTCACCGATGGCCATCAGTAGTTTTACTGCTCTGCTTGTAGTTCTGCTGTAGCACAAAATATGTGAGGCCAAAAAAACTCCTCTCCTGGAAGAGGCATAAGGAAAACTTCATTTCCCTGAGGATGCTGCTAAAATCAGTCTGAGAAACGCAGAGCTCTAACAGACCATGGAGACTTCCCGTCATCGTAGAAGTACTGATTCCCTAAGACACAGTACAGAGGAGTGAAAAGTAAAAGAGTTCCATGCTTCATCAGGGTTTTTGCCTATCAATGAAAAGTCTTAATTTTGCAAAAATAAGTCATATTTAGTATTAAAAAATGAACTTTCAAAAGTCTTAAAAATGTACTGTCCATTATTAAACGTTTTGTGTTACAATTCAGAATCCGATTAAGTTTAGTGAGTTGTTTTTGTATTAGCCGTGTACAAAAACAAGCTAAACAAAGTCGAGCTCAAAAGTTCCTCAAACATTTGACCGTGTGTAGTGTGTGTCTATATCTAAATTGCGTCTCTGGTGATTGAGGAAGGAAACTTCCCAAAAAGGTTCATGTGGGGTGAAGGCGTAATGCAACACATATTTTTGTTTGAGCACGCAGTGCATCCCCCGTGGGGAAATTTCCTCTGTGGACTCCAGCGTGACTGTGTGACTGCAACTCCGCAGTGCTCATAATGTCAGATAGGGGATAGATAAGCAAGCTCTCCCACTCCCAGCAGACGGCTGTGAGCTCATAAACAGAAGCCGGTAACCCAGCTTACATACTTCCAGGCCCTACACTCTGTACGGCTCAGTGTTTATGGAAAACCAAACAGTGAATCCACAGGCATGCTGATGTGTAGCACCTCTCACTTGTGCAAAGAACAGGCCAGCAGTGGAAACAAGTTAATCATTAGCGAGTTCATGTAGGTAATTATGAAGTCTCTCTGTTATAAACAGGCGACACATGGGCATGAGGGCTACAAGTCATTCAGAGAGAACACACATCCACACACACACACACACACACACACGCGCGCACGTACGTTTAGCTACCGGACTTACTTCCCATTCATCACACAAACACTCCATTTGGAAAATAATACACATTTGTCTCCTTAATCGAAAAAGTATTTCTTTCCTAGAAATGTTTATAATTTCATATAAATAGTGGAAATAGTTGACTCAGTGCGGGGCTTTCAGACTTTGTGGTCTTTGAATTGAGACATCGTCTGACTCTGAAGTGTCATCGGGCTTCATATGCATGTAATTACTCACACCATTCCCATGTTCATGTTATGGGTCTGCTGCTGTCTTCCAGTGCAAACACATCCTGGCGGTCTACCTGTCTCAGGCCATGGCTGTGACTCAACAGGGAAGCGTGTCCGACCAGGAGATGACCACGGTGCTCAGCAGGACGGAGGCCCCCTGACACCCAGGTATGCACAGTACAGCACAACACAGAAGGTGGACCAGTGCCATCATAGCACTGCAGACCTGTTAAAGGCGTACTGCAGGCGTGAACAGGAAGGGGGCTGTGGTTCCTGCTCTATCATGCTGTAAATCTATGCAAGGCACCAGATGTCCATTATCTATTTCTTCTTTATTTTTCACATTTTTATCTGGAACTTTAAAGAGAATGAGGAAGTATTCATATACAATATGTGAAGTTTTAAATTTTTCCTATGTATGAGTATGACATTCTGTCACATGAGTCTGAGCAGCGCGCTGTTTACGGTTTGATATTTCCGCAAAAAAAAAAAGAGTAATTTGTAACAATATAAACATTGCCTTTATTAACAATAAACAATTAAAAAATAATCCACCATACATACAGTACAGATTGCATCATGTTAAAATAGCAGTTTTTCGGTTTGCAGTTGTAGTTTTGTAGAGTGAATGAACGAATGGCCTCTGCAAAGGTGGTCTCCTGATTTAACAACACTATAGTACACTGATAAATAAGTACTACTGTGGCATGAGCGGCAGGAATGTTGACCTACATCAACTTGTTATTGTACGTTTCCTTGAATTGCAGGAAGGCAATAGTTTGACATCAAATAGCTCTTGGAAAGCTGAACGCCTATGGTACTAACTTCACAAATCAGTCAACAAAGACAATACAAGTTTACAGTGCAGTTACAGTATAGATGTCTCCATTGGAATGTACTAGGAAGTTGGCACACTCCTATAGTTAGCCCTTGAGGTTAGTCAGAGGTGGTACACTGATGAGCGGAAATACTGAAGCAGTAGAAACGAGTGTACAGCTTGCTATTAAGAACACTTGTTTAACACCAACACAACATAGCTCGACGCCAATTAAGCACACGAGACGAAACGTAATCGTGGGAAACCCAAGTGCAATGTGATCTCATCGGTGTCGTGACAAACCCCCGCTCTCTCTCGCTTGTTCTCTGGTGAGCAAAGAAAGCCAAGATTCAACAGTCGGTGATTTTGATTCTTTGTCACTCGCAGCTCTCTTCCCAGTCGTCGCACCCGCTCTGCCGCTTCAAAGGCTCCACGGGAACCTGCACACAACGCTCACCACCCCACATCAGCAATCAAGCCAAGCAACAGCTGCCTGGTTCTCAGGCTGTGGTTCTCAATCTGGGTGCCTCCCAGTTTTTGATAAACATGCCTGATCGCTACACCTGACCTGATCAGACTTGGGAAAAGCAGGAGACCAGGTTTGAGATCTGTTGCCTGAAGGTTCGACTCCTTGGATTGCTGCCTCTCAACTTTGCTCCTGCATGTTGTTTGTGTAGTTTTCCTCCGTGTACTCTGGCGTCTTCCCCACATCCAAACACATGCAGCTTAGGTGAACTGGGAGTATCTAAATCCACCACCTTTGTGAGTGAGAGTGGACGGATGGATAACTGACTCTCTCCTCGACCGTTTCGGATGTGCGGACTGACTCTTCATTATCAGTGAATAGTTTGGATCAAATGGTGCTCCTGTGATGCAGTGCAGCATGTTTTAGTGGTTTCATCATTAAACTTTTTGTTGACTTCTCGAATAAAACATCCATACTTCGCGCAGCAAATTGAATCAGAGCATGTCGAGTTTGAATGGTAAGGATTGACTGATATTGGTCTCGTCTCTTGGCTTCAGGCACAGCTTAAAGATTGTCCTCAACCAGTTTCCCTCCTTCTGAGCTTTTGTCTCAAAGAAACGTCTACATTGAAATGACACGAGACACCAACGCAAGTGTGTTTGATGAAATACTTCTCATGTACATGCGTCGTGTACGAGACACAAATACCTCCCTCCCTCTTTGCAGTCATTAGCAGTGCGGTATGTAGGCAGGTATTTCTATGGTGTTGTAACAACAGATCATTTTGGGGGAATTCTACGAGAAGATTGGTGGGCGAGGATAAAGCACCTATTTTTTCCACTTGTGTGTTCTTCCTCCTTGTCTTCTGAATTTCGTTGTCTCTAGTTTGCAAAATAGACCCAGAGCTCCTTGTTGTTGCCATGCCGCCTCGTCTGCCTGAGGAATGGCCTAAGTATGAATTTGAACTTTAGGGCAAAAAGACATCTTACAAGGCTCAAGACCCATGGATCCACAATCCTTCCCCCTCTGATTCAAAGGACAAACCTCTTATGTCCTTCTATATCAGTGGCTTTTTGTTAGCCATGAATTGGCCATTGCCAGTGTTTCTTTTCTGGTAACAGATGACTCCTGACCATTGTTTGCTCCCTAATGGCATTTAGTCCAGAATGAGATCTCCAGTTCTTAACGACTGTATGGCCTCTTCTTGTGTCTTTCCGTCTCAGGTTTGGCTGTACTGGGGCCTCTTGGAAGTGATACACTGCTGTGCTGCTGCTTCTCTTTATCTAAGGGGTTACCTGCCACATACAGTATATTTTAGCTTTAGGCTGCTGCCACTGTACCACAGACACAGATCTCGTCCACACACGGTTGTAGATTTTACATTCGCAGATATGGTAATATAATAAATAAGTTATTTAACACTGGTAAATGTTGGCATTGTAAAATAGTAGGGCACAAATCGCAGTGTTTTAAGTCAGTGCAGCGGATTCAGAATGATAAATAACATTTTAGAATGTAGGAAAGTGTGGCTCCTGTTCACTGTCCTGCAAATCCAGTTAGCTTCAACATTTTAGATGAAAACTCCTTCAAAATACAAATGTCAGGTAAGACTGGCTCACAGTTCACTGTTGGACCATTGAGACAATTCATAAATAAATGTCCACATTTGAGGAAAAATCGATAACCTTCACACATCACACACACTCTTGTTCTGTAAACATTAGAAACCTCAGGGTAAATAAATCAGGACTGGACCAACGGAGTGGACTCAAGACAAGAGTTTGGGTGGACTCCCTATAGCAGAGGGTCAACGGTCATGTGAACCTGGTCTTTGTTCCGTCTGCTGCCGTTAGAGCTCAGGTACAACTCTTCCCTGCGGCACAGGACGTGCCTGGTCAGTATCTTTCTGAAAGTGTTCCTGAAATCCTGAATGCGGTAGGCGTAGATGATGGGGTTGACGGCCGAGTTGGCGTGGGACAGAAGGATGGCAACATACATGACCATGTCAGGCTTGTACAGCTCTTCGTAAAACAGGGTGAGGCAGTTGAGGATGTGGACGGGCAGCCAGCAGATGGCGAACAGTCCCATGATGATGGAGAGGGATTTGGCGGCCCGGATTTCCCGCTGCAGCAGTCCGTGATGGCTGTCCCCGTTGCCCACGCATTTGAGCTCGATCTGCCTGAGCTGCTTCCTGGCCACCGTGAAGATCTTCAGATAGATGACCAACATGATGAGCAGCGGTGTGAGCACGCAGACAAAGAAGTTAAAGTAGACCATGTAATTCATGTCCACCACGCTCTCGAAGAAGCACAGGAGCTTGCAGCTCTTTAATAAATATCTGCTACTCCTCTGCCTGACATTTGTAGTGTTTTCCAACCCTGAGCTGCCGTTCCCCAAGATGCTGCCACAGGCCTTCGAAGAATACTTCTCATTCCAGAAGAAGGGGATGAGGCCGATGACAAAGGACAGGATCCATAAGATAGCGATGATCTCTCTTGCCGTCTTTCCTGTCATCAGCTCCTTGTACCTGCAGAAAACACATCAGCGGTTACTATCCCAACCCCAACCTCATGTGGACCAGTTAATAAAGACATGAATGGATAATGGAAAAGAAATGAAAGCGTGATGTGAACATTTCCTCATGTGGCTCTCATAACTGTGATGCCAAATGCAAAGCTCAAAATGCCACCAAAGGTCATTTATCTGTTCAAATGTCAAGGATTACAACGGTCCTCAAAGAGTTCTGGGCAAACATTTACACAACATACACATTAATGATGTTGGAGTAAGCAAGGCTTTGACCGTATCCAACCCATAAAACGTCTCAGACCTCCCTCTAAAGCCACGCCCCAAAACACAGGACTACACTGACGACTGCTGGAGGGCGAAGCCAGAGAGCCACGGAGAGAGGAGCGAATGTCACACGGATACAACCATGACCACTTGATGTCCCACTCGTAGAACAGCACATCAGTGAAAAGAATGACAGCCCTAAATTTTTTGAGTTTACATCACAAATTTGCAAGGAAGAAACTTGAAAAAATTGTGTCATTCACACACACACACACACACACACTAGTGAAAACACATGCATACTTCTAAAAGCAGGTGCACACGATCACGCATTCACACGTATAACCTGTCACATACACTTCTATGATCGCACATTCACAGGTACACGTTTTTTAAGCGTGTGTGTGCTTTGAATGACACTTGACGAGTTTGGCTCCATTTCATTTTTTTTTTTTTTTTTAGAGTGGATCTAATACGGCGTCGTACATTCACATGTAAGAAAGCTGGAAGAGTCTGCGATGTTTGGAATGCGAATCCTGTCTTGCCCAACGAGAGGACGGGCAGACAGTGACGGACAGGTTGAACATTTGACTCAATGAAACGTTTGGATGGCTTTATTTCAGGATTAATAGAGCCACAGGCACCAGATTTAAAAAACAATCTGAGCATTTGATTAAAACCCCCTAAATGCAGAAAACATGCCTGATGTCCATGCCACAGAAGTTTTTTTTTTCTTCTAGAGAGCTAAGAGTTACTCTTAGACGTGAATTTATGGTGATTGGGGCCTCCTTCGAGTACTTTTTGAAGGACTCAAGTGCTGTTTTTCTACAGTCCTGGAGGTTACAACAAGATCTCCCAGTCAAGAAGGCCAATGGTCCCTATCTATGAAACTGATCCGGGCTGCCAGCGTTAAGGATGTCTCGTATCATCCTTGAGGAGCAACGGTAACGAGGCCGTCCTCCCGTACAACCTGTGGAATCCAACCTGCTATCCCACGTGTCAAAACCTGTGGAAAAATGCCTGGTATTTTACAGTTGTGTTTGATGGCCTCCACCTCAGCAACACAGAGCTCTGCTCCATCTCAGACCCCAGTGCCAATCACATCAGCAGACTGAGCGGTGTTTCCTGCCTCTGAAACCACCAGCACCTTTGCATGTCCTGAAGACAACATTGTTCACTCATCACTGAGTGCTATCAGTAAAATCAGGATTAATTTCATTATTATTCATCAGGCTGATGTATATGATGATATATATGACGTAGACCTGATATTGATAGCTGAGTATTACTCATTGATCACAGCTGGAGTTTTGTTTTCGGAAATTCTGCTGTAGTCATTCAACTTTGTCCCAGATAAATAGACACCAGGTCAGACATGTAAGACAAATATTTTGGATTGGGTAGTTGATTTATGGCTGAACATGCCATTAGAGATTAACAACATACCATAAAATCTGTTTATGAAGTCATTGTGCTGCTACTAGTACATTACTCTCAATGCAAGCAAGTGCTGCTGATACTACTATCACGGTACAACTTCTCATAACACAGTGAACATGAATACGATAGGAAAATACTTTATTGGCAGGCGCCAGAGTTAAAATATATAAAAATGTGAACGCTTGATCTCGCCTCGTCTGCTTCAGTCACTGCACTTCCTGTTTCAGATTTACCCAGACAAAACCGCGCACACCCTGCAAGCGTGTAGACGCCCATTCGCATTGGTGTGTAAGTTAGACATTGTCAGGTGTGAATTTGAGAGGAAACATCAGAAATAAAGTGAAACATTCCAACATGGCAGTATGACACATCGACAGAATGTGATTTGCATATGTCTTCCTGTTCACTTCAGCAATTTGGTTGTAAAACCAAGGTCCCATTACTCCAACGCCATAAAGTCATGGCCCACGCTGACTGTACAGCGGTACAAGAAGCCACCACGTGACACCAATCTGGAGGAGCTCAATACACGAGGAAATGTATCTGATAACTCTTGTTTGCTGCCCCCCAGCTAACCCACTCCACACCCACAGATGGATTTGTTCTGCCGTGACCACAGCAGGCTGGCATCTATCGCCGTGTAGCCCTCTTCTCTGTTTCCTTCCTTCGCTGTGGTTCCACCCCAGGCAGCACAACTCTGCCAGACCACACGCACATGCACACGCATCACAGAGAGGCCTACCGCACAAATCAACAGGTGCTCGAGGAACATTTGTCGTTTCCGTGTGTGTAAAGACGACCATAAAATGTTGTACAATAACATTCAAAATTCTGCAACAGCTGCTCTGACTCTACAGATTTATTTTGTGTTTATTTCTTTTTTAAAGATTATATCAAGCACATTTACCCCGTGGTCTAAGTGCAGTTTGTCCAGATCTGAGTACATATAAAAACTGTGGCTTTTTTATGACATAATGAACTTCAGGCCTATTATTTGTATTATAATTATGGTTGCGTGGTCATTGGTTCTTCCCAGCGTTGATCCACATCTGGACTGTTTAAGTTTTTGGTGCTGACGGTGGCGATCGTGAGATGAGTCTCAAAAGATTCTGGACATTCTTGGTATCTGTGGCATTTCCAGTGAAGTTGTGGCTGTGGGTTACAGATGTTATGAAGAGGTTA
>OMNV01006868.1:26326-37115 GCA_900303265.1 Brotula barbata
GAGTGCACCTGCTAAAATACAGTAGAAACACCGGCTGCTATGTCATCATTAAAAAAAAAAAAATCCAGATCTCTAACATTTGGGATCTTCGCCAGCCTTTGGACCCGCCCTTCCACCAAAGTAGTTGTTTAAATTTTCACCTTATAGTATCTTTGCGTAATAAAAACAAGCTAACAAGTAAAGAAAAGCTTCCTGATTGGGTGTCATGAGAACGTCAAAATCACATGGCAGCTCTTGTGTGCTGATGGTGTGTTTTTGTGAGCAGGAGCACTGATGTGTAGCAGACAGAACTCACACAGTTTCACCTGTAAGATTCAGTGAAAAAAGCACTCAAAGTGAAATCCAACAAAAAAATCAGAGTGACTTTGTTTACACCCGACAGCACAAACCGATTCCAAAGAATACGTCTCGCGTGTCATAAAAGTTTATAACGAGTATCCGAACGTCACCGTTTGTCACACGGCAGCTGGAGGCGGTTGCTCTTTTTGTTTGTGATGATAAAGATTTTCACGACCCGACTGAGACGATGTTTGAATTATGTATCAGGTTCGATGTTCCCTTTAAGCAAAGCGATGACTCAACATTAGCATTCCGTGGAACACGGTTCAAAGAAAACGACTCAGGGCAGCAGGCCGGTGTGAAGCTTCACGCTGTTTCCAATTTGTCTAATCCGAGGGCCCCTCTGTTTTATCTCAATGCTTTTGTACGTGTGTGTGGTCTCTCACCAGGGAAGGTTTAATGCCGATGCTCTCAGCAGCCTGGAAAGCCAGGGTCAGATTCCGGACCTGTGGAAAAACAAACGGAGGGGTGTTGAGACGGTGAAAGTGACGACCCCTCCGTCGATTCATCTTTCAGTGCCACACACGGAGCTCCGCACAGCAGCAGTAAACACACCGAGACTTCAAGGAGCCCCGACAGACACAGGATGCAGTCCAAACGTGAGTTTTTGCTTGTTTGTGTGGAAGTTTTAGTTCAAAAACTTGTTAGGTATAAATAGACCGATCCATGAGTCTGAACCAACTCCTTTGGGGCTCGGGGCTTCGCAGCTGTTTATTTCCTCCGCATTAAGTCTGCCGCAACAGGAGGTCGTCAACATTTTGGCCGAAACGAGTCAAGTCGTATTTATTTGTCCAGTATCACAAAAAAAATCTCCCAAGTGGCTCGGGACAGTTCCTGACCCAGCCCAGAGCCAGAGCTCTCTTGGAAAAACTCCCCGAAAGACCTTAAGATGAAGGAAATAAGGAAATACTAGAGAGACGTTAATAACAGCCTGTGACGGGGAATTGATAAAGGAGGGATGCTTATTGGTGAACACAAAGCATGTGTGCGATAAGGGATGAATCATCTCTGGATTATAGTAAGAGGAGGGTGATGGCCGAGGGGAAAATCACTCAACAAGAGTTATTAAAGCCAACACGCGTCTACTGAATTATTTAGAGACGGGCTCCACAACGTCTGCGTCATCAGCTTAACGTCACATATTCACACTGACGCAGCCCCGCACACGCCGACGGGCCCGATGAGACGTGTAGGATGTGTGGGCCGCTGGTCGATTGTGTTGGTCTTGAAAAAACGGAGCTCCCCGAGGAGGAAATAAACAGTTGCAGAGTTTTGGGCCCCGTCGCTGCACGAGCCGTTTGCATGTCCACATTATAGGACTGTCAACGCTGACCTATAGCTGCTGCTGTTCTCAGGGTCACTCACAGTACAAACACAGTAACGACACAATCACTACCCGCGCCCGCAGCCGGGGGGAGAAAATCTCGTTATCGGGCATTACAGCTAATAGGAAACACGCTCTTTGGTTTTTGCACATTTTCCACAAATAACCTCTTGGAGCTCGTTTCTTTTTTGTTTTTTTAAGGAACACACATATCCCTTTAAAAATATGTGAAGGGAAAAGGACTTTTTATTCATTTAATGGGCATTTTTCTATTAGTAACCCATAAATAATTGAGTATTGGGCCGTGCTGGGCGTAAAAAAAAGGTTATTATAAATTCCGCAGAATCCAGTGCATTAACCCTTCATTTTTAATTTCATTTAAAGTTTATAGCCATCATTTGTTACAGATATTTGGCATCTGTGGAGCCTTTGGCTGTTTCACTACAATCTTCCATGGATGAAGATGAAGGCCAGTTGGTTGTTGCCAGAGTCCAAGTTGTTAAAAGTTGTGTTTTTTTTATCAGAAATCAGTGCGTTACTCCAGTGCGTTACTCTCTCTGAGGATTTTCAGCAAAGCCTCATGGGTAAGGCCCCAATCCCTCGTGCTGGTGCAATCTGACACTACACCAGAAACTTGCTTATATATGGAGGTAAAACACGAGCCTGGGTGGGTCATGACCTGGTGATGACTGAATCCAAGTATGTGTGTGTGTGTGTGTGTGTGTGTGTGATATTCTGGATGCTGCTCCTGAACATGTGGTCTGGTCTGGTTGTCAAGAGGCTTTAATCACAAAATTGTATTGATTACGTGTTGAACCCGCTGATGAGACTGACGAGGGACAAAGTATTTGTGTGTGAGCGTGTGCGGTTTTCGTGTAGCGAGCGATACCTTATCTTGACTGATGAGTTCTTGGTAGGGGATGTGGGCGGGCAGGTATGTGTGTAGGAGGGCGCAGAAAGCCAGGCCATCGCTCCAGCTGCTGCTGAAGTTGGTCACATCAATGTTCTGCAGACAGAGAGAGAGGGAGGGCGAGGAGGACGCGTCACAGACAAGACAGAGAGTTTGAAGAGGCTGTCATTTGTCCAGGGGCATTGTGGGAGAGCTAATAGCCTTCTGAGGACATGGGAGAGCCATGAAAATATCAATGAAGTCAGGGGACAATGCGCACACGTTACGGCGTAATGGAATTAGACATTATGATCGCATTAATGCATTCGGGTTTCCTAGAAGAGAGCGTCTGGAAAATGTCTCCAAGCCTCGATGCTCCGGCTCAACCATTCTTCCGCTGACAAACATGCATAGCGGCACGTCCTGTTTGTTGTTGTGCGAGCGTGCGTGCGTGCGTGCGTGTGCGTGTGCTCCTCCGCGCATCATTAACTCATTCAGCATATGCAGCGTTTTCAGGGTTTGATAAGAGCAGACAGAACTTCCTCTGCACCATTGTTTGTCCTCGCGGGCTCCCTGCTGGATACGTGTTATTTCTGCTGTCCCGCCTTTTATCCTTCCCATGAGCGACAGGCTACAGACTTTGGGAACGAGGATCACAGCCACCTAGGTCCACGTCTCCTGGCATCCTTTGGCCCTCCCTTCTATCTCCGACTTATCTCCTTACATCTCCGAGATAGAAGATGCGCTGCTCTGAAAATCCTCCCTGGCTCCGTGCGCCGTGGACTTTGCCTGTGAAAGCTCATGTGTGTGTGTGTGTGTCACTCTTTAATCCTGTTTGTCAGGATCAGGCCTCCACCGACTTTCATTCTGCCGATCTAATCAGCCATTGATTAATACGCAGGATGCCAGGTGAACATGATTAAACAGCTGAAACACATGGGAGGCTCCCGCTCCCAGGATGAATGTCCCCCGAGCGCCCAATCAGTGTGTACACACTGATTACATGCACATTACAGTGGCCATTATTCAGACATTTCCAATTAGTTTCCGTTTACACACTCGTCTCCCCTTACTTGTCACGTGACGAGGAACAGATGCCGTTTGACCTTTGCGCTCGGCGCTCCAGCACACGTCAGGTCAATATTAAGGGACTACGTTTATTTAGATATTGATTTCAGGATTCCTCTCTGTGGTTTGGAATTTTCTTTTGAAAGCTGTTTTGTGTTTGGCGTTGCTCTTTGTCCCTTTTTCTTTATGTTTTTAATTTTTTTTTTACAGAGAGAGCGCCTTCTTGATCCCACGGGAAAAGTAATATAGTCACGATACAACTCCGAGGCGTCTTTCAGGACACTCAAAGCCACTTTACAGCACATCAACGTGCCCCCTGCTGCTGTGGATAGAAAACAAAATAACTTCAACTTATGCATTCTGAGCATGTGCAAATTTTCTGAATCCAGTGGAAAACAGCCCTCTAAAAGACTGTGTGCAGCGTCGTCTCTCTCTCTCTGTCAATACTGAACCGATGCCGTTCGTTTGTCACCATTCACATCTGGACTCTGGGTCCAGATGAGCGCGCCGACCGCCCTCATTCGAGCAACGTAGAGCGATGGAGCGCGCTGGGAAAAAAACAGCGCCGTGCGTTGTTGCTCTCCAACTTGTGTCATTGGGGAGTCGCGTTCACAATGGGATCTGAAGGAGCAGCTGCTTCGTATGAATGAAGCCAAACAGGAAGCATAAAGCCGGGCCCTGGCTTTGTTCACATTCAATAATATCGCCCATGAATTACACTCGAGCCGCCTGTGATTAAAAGCTCTCAAATTGCTCTGAGGATTAATTAACTCTGCGCGAGCATTAAACACTGTGACAAGTACCGAATGATGTATTGTCAACAGTATTTTCCTGCTGGGCCTTCGTAGGATTTAATCAGTGTCACTCATCAGCAATTGCGAGTGGTATCAGTAAGGAGCAGGGCCATCTCCGCTCCAAAGTTCTGGCTGAGGTCCAGCAGGCACGCTGGTCTGAAAATAAATGAGCCTCTGGATGTCTCGTCCATCACTCACTGCCTCTGTATTATGTACTTGTTCAGTCACGTCAGGTAACATTCCTCTCCTAACCCTCCTCGCCCCCCCATCTGAGCTCCGGCCCCCCTCTGCCCATGATGTGTGTGCGGACTGACACATCCATTGCAGAGAGAGTCGGCAGGGGGATAGAGGGGTTTAGTAAGGACCCAAGGGGCTCAAAGTCTGACCGTGACAAACGAGCAGATAAGAGGGGCCGCAGGGCGAGATGAGAGCGTCTGGTGTGTGGGAGAGAGAGATAGTGAAGGGAGTAGACACCTGGTGGTGTCCAAACCCGAAGCAGAGCCGGTGGGCACGCTGGAGTTCAGGGACAAAGAGGGGCAGAGGCATAAATGCTAAAACAGCATCGACAACAACAAGAGCAAAAAGAGCCGCCGGCTCAGAAAAGCAAACACAGCAGCGAGGGACAGGAAGTGTCTCGCTGGACACAAAAGCCAGAGTCGCCGCTTTTGAGGGCTGAGAGAGAGAGAGAGAGAGAGAGATAGAGAGAGAGAGTGAGTGAAGTTGATCTGTGTTGTGCTGGCCCGTCTCCGAGCAGAAAGCTGATATGATCTTTGAGAGCGATAGGGAGAGAATGAGGCTGTAGAATTACAACAGGTTACGCAATAACAGCACACGCACACACACACACACACACACACAGCTCCCCTGTACACTTTTTGTTCCTGTTGTTAAATGGTGCACATTTGAGCGTAGCCGCACCTCAGTGCCTCATTTTAATGTCACCCAGAGTTCCGGTTGAACAGCAGACTGCAAAATATCAGCAGTTCTAAAACGTCTTCATTCCAAATGTTTCAGTTTTGTTGGATTTAAGCAAATGTTTTTCAGTGGCTGACAAAACACGTTACATCCGGCAGTGGAGGGCCGCTGGGGGGCCGAGGGCACGTCAACGCCGGAATGACACGTTCCCGATCACGTGTGAACGTCTAGAAACGAGTCCACAGGCAGGAACGGGAACGCCCCGGCGATAGGAGAGCCGGTCTGCTCTCTGCTGCTGCGGCGACAGGGTCATCACAGGCGAATCCCATCGTCACAGGATGACGCTCACAGGTCCATCTCACTCGACGCAAACGGGCGAGCAGTCAAGGTCGCCGTCTGCATGTAGGACTTAATGGAGCCGTTCGCCTTACAAGGCAGGATATATTCCATGTGACAGGAAAAGAGACAGATTAGATGAATGATCACAGAAGAGGAGAGGATCAGCCCGAAGGAGGAGACGCTGTCACGCTGTAAACTCTCGGTGTGTGTGTGTGAGTGTGTGTGAGTCAAGTCCTACAGATGAACTGAGATATCGTGATCGTATGACACAAACAAAAATAATCCATCAAATTTACTGACTGAAGACTTTCCAGCGACGGCTTGGCTTTGAACTCCTTCCCTCGTCCCCCACTCGCTGTAAAAACTTACAGTGACGGCTTGGCTTTGGACAAACGGGGTCGGTGCTGTTGGTGTGTGTGTGTGTTCAACACAGCACAGTTCATGACCGATGGTCCTGCAGTTCACCATCAATGGGAATAGCTGGAAAGTCTTCAGTCAGTAAATTTGATGGATTATTTTTGTTTGTGTCATACGATCACGATATCTCAGTTCATCTGTAGGACCTGACTCACACACACACACACACACACACACACACACACACCACTCGATTTCTGACCTCCATTCCTCACTCGGCTGGGGACCCTTCCATTCTCCAAGTGTGAGCGTGCGTGCGCGCGAGTGTGTGAGTTTCCCAGACGAGGCCGGATGAACCGTGCTCGCTCGGACCCAGCTGAGCCTTGTGTTCAGAGCCTTTCCCTCATTGTTCCCATCTTGAACAAACAACATTTATTTTTGTTTGGCCTTTATGGTTAATTGAGGAGGAGAGAAAATCTTGAAAAAAGTGTGCCGGGTCGAGCTAAATTAAGACATCAAAGTGCTCGATAAACATACAGCGGGAAGCTGATGCGTTTTCCGACAGCCTATCAGACCTCACATTCGGGCCGTCGGTGTGTGTTCACGGGCCCCCGTAACCTGGTTAGTCCACACTCTAGGCTGTAACCTGCTTTCAGAAATGTCATGTAAATAGGAAACCTGGTTTCAGTAACCGGGTTAAGGGGGAAAACCTGGTTAAGGCACACATTTGTGCTGTGCGTACCGGGGGGTTTTATCAGTGTGCATCCTCAGAGTAGCCACTGAGGATTTGCTTTAATTTGCTCCAAAAGCTTTGAGATTGCGTGTCGGCGTCGTAATTTGAATCTAACTCCAAAGTTAGATTCAAACGCTGAGACAAAGACGGAGAAAAAGTTACTAACGCTACGAGACGGAGAAAGACGAGAGAACGAGGAAGGCCATCTGAAAAACCACAGTCAAAAGCGCCCAAAGCCCCGTTGTTGGTGTGGTCTTTGCTCTGATGTGTCCCCCTCGGTCCAGCGGGGACTTACTGAGACCTCTCGTGAATACTAATTTCCTGTGAGAGGCCACTTCAGGCTCTCCCAGAGGCACGCTTCATCTCTTCACCCATCCGTCCGTGCTCTCGGCTCATCCTTTCACACAGTTTGGGCATTCGCCGCCACCGAGCACCTCTGCAGCAGGTTGGTTAAACACAGACTTTCACACGCCACATACCGCAGCTTCCCCTCTCCGTTGTTATAGCTCGGCCATCTTCCTCTCCTGTCATGAGTGTGTGTGCGTGTGCGTGCGTAGATTTCGTGACGGGGCTGTTTTTGCTGTTAAAAGCCTCTACCAAGAATTGGATTCACATTGGCAGATCATTGTGCATACCAGCACCCCACACACACACACACACACACACACACACACACACACACCTAAAGCAGAGTGCCTGCATGAACAGAGGCACGTAGCCCCTGGTAACAGCTTTCATCGTCAGCTCCACCCCTTAAAGAAACAGACAGGAGCTCGCTCGTTAATATGACATCAGAATCACAAGACACACACACGTTTTGTCATTTTTTACAGCGTGTAGTTCTGTTTGGGTAAACAGCGTTGAATATTGTCGACCTCGTGGATACGTTAGGCCGGGCGTGTTTTAACGCGGTGAAGCTTGAGTTTGAAAATGCATCCGCGCCCACACGTTTGCGTCCGGCGCGACGTACCGACGGCCGCCGCGTCATCGCCGAGGCTTTCCTGCAGGCGGACGAGCCGTTTGACCGACCCGTCTGGACCGGAGAGAGGCCGGCGAGCGGACAGCGAGCCTCTTCAAAGTGACCATTAATTATGTGGCCCGGAGAAGCCGGCCATAAATTGGAACGGAGGGACTCGATCCTAAAGCGCCAATTAGCGTTGAATTATTACCTATTTGACCTTCGTCCACCGCGGAGCAGAGAGGGACGGCGAAGTGCAGGTGGATGTATTGATAACGCTAAAGCTCACTAACCTTTATCAGGGCGCAACATGAGCATGACAGAGGGAGGGATGGAGAGAGAGAGAGAGAGAGAGAGAGAGAGAGCCTCCTTAACGCGCGGGGCGATCGTCGGAGTGTCTGCGCTCGGCCGGCCTGCAGCTACAGTCTGTCTGACAGATCAGTAAGTCTCCAGGCATTAGGGCGGTAATTGGTGGCTTCCTGGTGGACAGGGGCCTCACGGTGCTGCATCGGCCTGACCTTTCCCCAGACACACTAAACTCAACACGTACTCTGACAGCAACCTTTTCCCCCCCCGCCGCCGTCCAGCTGGGCCCGCGGTCACGGACGTGGCCGTGCTCTCGGTTTGTCCTCGGCGAAGAAGGTGCACGAACGTCACACGACGCACAAACATCCTGAACACACGACGCACCGAACAACGCTCGTACAGTACGCGTGCATCCTCATCAAAAGAGATCAAAAACCAGCAAATATCGTTCATTCTCGCCCGCTCACCGCCTGAGGTCAACATAAGAGCACCAGTAGGTGGACCGGATGGTCCCCATTTGAATCATCTAAAACCCTCCGGGAGGAGAAAAATCGAGGCTTCTTCCTTGATTTGGTCATTTTCTGTATTTTTACGTCCTCGTCCATATAGGAGCAGAGGGCAGCTACCTGAAGTTCGGCGTTCTACCGCTGAGCCACGGATTTGAGCTTTCTCCAACAAGTAATCAAAAATAAAAATGAGGTATTGGAACATCTTCTGGTGTTAAAATGACATCACTGAAGTCATTGTCACGGACCACAGATCGACCCGTCACACTCACTACACAAAGAGACGTTTGAAAGGTTCAGCTGATCTCATGGGGAAATGATTACAGTGAAGTGAAATGAAGCAGGACTGGATGGACTCCATGAGACGTATGGGTTCCTCACTTCAGTCATACAAACACCAGAGGGAGGGTGGAACAGTGGTTTACACTTTTGACTTGAAGATGGAAGATCCTGCGTACGAACCCCACAAACGGTGCTCAAATTTATAGAAACGTAGAACATCGAACACACAGAGGATCTTGGACCGACCAGAGGAAAGAATTGAGCTCCTTAGTAGCTCAACAGGTTAGAATCTGCATTGTGGAAACCCTGGACCAGTGGGACGGAGGTTCAAATCCAACCTTTGGCTCATGGATGCTGTTGTTTATTAACGCCTGGTCCCTGTCAGGTGTAGAATAAGTAGGAGTTCCGACATGAAAAATAAGAACAGTGAGAGTGGTGCAGAGGAAAGGGAGTGTGACCTGTGATTGGAAGGACTGGAAGGATACAGGTTCGATCCTTGACCCTGAAATATTGTTGAAGTGGTTCAAAAATCCACATTCACTGTGAACACTTCAATCAGACAAAAACCATCAATTAGGACTTAATTAGATTAAAACATCAATTAGCACTTAATTAGATTAAAACATCAATTAGGGACTTAATTAGATGAAAACATCAATTGGGGACTTAATTAGATGGCAAAGAAACACTTTAACTGTTTATTTAAATTTGGTTGTGGGGCTTGGCCCCACAACCAACCAATGTTGGTTTGCTTTGCCGCTCCAGTGTCTACCGCCACGGCCACAGTCCTGCCTGGGTTTGAACTGCCAACCTGTGATTGATTAATAAAGACCAATCCAGGAGTAAGCTGGTCTTGAACCCAGGAACTCCGTCTCCCAGTCAAAGACTTTAACCATTGTTCCACCATGAAGACCCACAGCCTGCTTTCTACTTCCTGCTTCCTACTTCCTACTTCCTACTTCAGCTCCCTCTATGTCATTAACGACATTTTAAAAAAAAGTAGCAAGTAGAAGACGCCAGCACCTTGACTTGAACCCAGAACCTTCAGTCTTAGGGGCAACATGCTCACCATTGTTCCACCATGAACAGCCATGATGATCATTGATTAGTTTGATTCCTTAAAATAGAAAAAAAATACATTTAAAGAAAAAGAAAAAAAAAGTATGCTCATTTCTGAAAATGTTTAGACTAAAAACAATGTTTGATCATCCATCCTTCCATCCATCATCTATCCTGCATATCCATGTCAGGGCTGCGGTGGGTTTGGAGTCCATCCCAGCAGTCATTGGGTGAAAGTCACCAGGTCAGAGGTCACCAGTCCATGACAGGGCTGACACAACTCACACACTGGGGTCAACTGAAACACTGCAATTACTCTTCTAACACCAGCTCAGACTCAGCTTTTGATTTCAGGTGGAGAGAGAGAGAGAGAGAGAGAGGGAGAGAGAGATGAATAGATGCACCTCCAGCTCAGGCACACGTGAACAAAGTGTTCAAACACTCGAGTCAACAACAGTTACTTCGGCAAAGAGCTCATTGTGCCACAGACTGAAGCGGTCCAATCTCCTTACTGCATTCCTTCTCCTTCTCCTCCAAAATAATCTCATCTAATGCGTGAGACCTCAGAGCGGGCAGGTCAGAGGTTCTACAGCCTAATCCAGACCCACGAGGAGGGGACGGAGGAATGCGGTGTGAAATGTGTGTGTTTTTCAGGATGCATCGTCAGCTCATTGTTGCGAGGAGCCCCAGGGATCTGGGAGTCAAACACATGTGTCAGATAGATTAAAAAACACACACGCAGAGGGTGTGAAGTGAAGGGCGGCGCTCGGCGGCCTGTGATCCTACCAGATAACCTTCTGTTTTCTTCTGGCACCACTTCAGGAGAGCGTTCCTCTTGGATCCTCCGTACTCCCGTGCCAGCGCAGCCAGGGGGTCCTTTCTCTCCACGCTGTCGGGAGAGGAGCACAAGGCCAAGTCAG
>OMNV01006869.1:0-14025 GCA_900303265.1 Brotula barbata
GTTAAAATATGCCTGTTAAAGTATACTTGTTAAAGTGTGCCTGTTAAAGTGTACATGTTAAAGTATACATGTTAAAGTATACTTGTTAAAGTGTGCCTGTTAAAGTGTACCTGTTAAAGTATATATGTTAAAGTATACATGTTAAAGTATACATGTTAAAGTATACTTGTTAAAGTGTGCCTGTTAAAGTATTCATGTTAAAGTATATATGTTAAAGTATACATGTAAAATTATACATGTTATGCATTGAAATATGCATTTAAAAAATAATGATCATTTCCAAAATAAAAAACAATACCAAAAAACTTTTTAACTCCATATGTTGCTGTAAAATGGAGGGATATGGAGGAAGTTGCTTAACAGTGTAAGCATCATTCCTGCAGCAGATTAATATTCCTCTCACAGTTCACGTGGCCTAGATTCCCTGGAAGGTCACGCATGCTGCCACCACTTTGTGAGAAAATTCTAAAAAAGACAACAATACACACAAAAAACAATTTCTGCATTACTTCTTTTTTTTGGTCTTATGTTCTTCTTGTCCGTTGTCGGTGCCGGAGTTTCTATGCGACGTGAATAACGATCATGTGTGCTGTCCGCTGAGTGCTGTGAGAGGGCCGTGCCTCTTTGCGTGCTCGGTTCAGGCGTATGAACCGTGGGCAAATGTGCAAAAAGTAATTGAGCAGAGTTAAAATGATTACACTGGCAGGAAGTGTGAATGGAAGCGTCAGAGCGTCAGAACACTCGCAACTCTGAATGGGATTCTTTTTGGCCCGTAATGATCTAACTAGCAGGATGCTTTTCAAATGAAATACGCATTAAACAATTCATGCAAACGTCTCACCAGTTCCTTCCTGAGCCAGCTGAGAGCCTCGTCAATATTTCCAAACGCCATCAGTGCACCTGACGGCAGCTTGAACTGAAACACGTGGGAATTCCCAGCAGTCTCTTTGGCTGCGACTACATTCCCCTCAGACTCCACCTGGATCTGGCCTTTCCCAGCTCCTCTGGACCTTCTGAGGTTGTCCTCCTCCAGTTGGGCTTTCCACTCTAAGTAAGAGGGTCTCCTGGTCTCCAGTCTTAATTTCTCAGTCAAGGCCTTTAAACTCATGAGATGGTCATCTGCTGGTAACGCTGAATCCTCCACGTCAGGCTCCACCGTGTCCACCACAATCTGAGGACAGGAAGGGGCTTCCATCGTAATTGTCTCAAAAAAAAAAAAAATAGAAATAAAAAAAAGGAGCTTCTCCAAACTGTGATGAAGTCAGTCAAAGATGTCACTTGTCACTGATGGACCTGTTCCACATTGATGATCACAGTCATGACTCTTCACTGGACCTGTGCCAACGTTTACTGTATTATTTGCCTCACAGAATCTTTAAGATGCCCATTGCTGTTTTGGAGGCAGACAATCTTTAGAACTGTAGAGAGAACAACAACAAGATACAAGATGAATATACACATGTGGAAATAGTCACCAAAATTACAACAGAAAGCATAAAACGTCTGTGTCCCGCGATGGACCTTTAACTTCTTGTATTAACTAAAAAAAGGACCAGCAAACTGTGGAACACACCCCCCAGGATTTTCATTTAACGGGAACAAGCTGTTTCTATAGCAACGGCACAGTCACTAAAAATGAATCAGCATTTTTTTTTTTTTTTTTTTTTTCCACCGCCTATCCTCGCGGCAAGTTGAAATAAACAACCTGAGGCGACAGCAGCTGAGGACTATTTCAACTTTTTCTGGGTCCAATTTTTCTCACTGACCAGCGAAGAGACACTGGAATGAGCCCGGAGATACACAGGACAGAATAACTCAGCAAATAAGAGCACACACTGAAACACTAATAAAGCCTCGTAGATGGTAAATCATGAGCACACACACACTCTGGTAGCAGCAGTAAGGGAAGGTTTTTTTGCTCCGTGTCTTCTTACAAAACGTGGTTATTGCTCAGTTATTCCATGATGGGCACGGAGGAGAGGCGGTGAAGTCATTGCCCTTATATCTAATGACAGACTTGGCTGTTTTGCGAGGTAAAATAGATCTCTGACTGTGCGGAGAATTAGAAATGCTTGGGAACAGATCCTCTCCTTATTGTCTGTACGGCAATCAATGAGTCTCATCGAAGGAGGATGAAGATCTTTGCCGCATTCATTTTTAAAGAGTAAAGGTCGTGAATGTGATTGAGATGAATCAATTTGTTTCAGCCCTCTGATAAGCTGAGTGTGGTAAATGTAGAAAATGCATTAAAGATACTAAATTAAAAAAAAATCCGAACACCTATTAAAAAAAAGAAGATAAATATACAGCATTGTAATTCCCCTTAATTTATTTTTATTCTTAAGATTTCTCCTGGATGCATTCTGATATATTTGGCATAATATTGGTCATTATATTCCTAGTTCAAATAAATCTTAATCTTAATAAAGAGGTAAAAAAATGTCTGCCAGGCGTAGAACGTGTTTTTTTAATACAAATTATTCCAAAGTAAAGTTACATGAAACATAATGGCAACGAAAAGCCCAAATCTGGTGGTAAAACTTAAGTGGTCACACTCAGTACAATGTTCTTCCTGATTTGTGAGCTGCCCGGTAATTTAAGAGGCACTTTTGGCAGACGAAGGCACGGTGCAGACCAACAGGAAATTTTCTTCTTATGGCAGCTCAACTTTACACCCTCAGTAGGATGTAACATTGACCGAAGCACACAGTGGCAGCTCAGGAAAGAGGCTATTTCTCCCTATTATCCAAATATCCCAACTGGTATCCAAATCACCCAACATGTCAGACTTCCACCCATACATTCCTTTGGTTTCAGGGCTACCGACTGCAGAATTTGATTGCTCGGCAACATCCAGTTTGCAGCCTGGCCGCAGCAATAAATTTCATTTTGTGGTGTCAAGATGCCAAAACTTGATCTGACCAGAGACTTTGGGATGTCTGGGTCTTTCTGTCGGGAACATGCACTCAATGTCTACATTACAAACATGACCGCAGGGCAACAGTGTGTTTTTCCATTATGTAGCATGCAGTGTGTTCATTAAGTCCTGACATAGTGGCATCAGCAGGGACCATGGAAAACAGGGACAGGCTCTAAAAGCCATTCATAAATGTAAACAGCCAATTACCGTGGGATATAGGATTCCTGTGTTATTACCTGACAACAGAAACTTAATTACATAGAGAGTCTGTGGTTCACCTTTATAACCTGAGACTAAACCAGGAAGACAGAGGGAAAAACCTACCGGATATTCATTTGGACAGGTATTGTTGCTGGCCATTCAGTAAAAAAGAACAAAAATACACACCTTAGAGAAAACACCACAAGTGTAGCGAATCCATGTGTCTTATAAAAGTAATAACAAATGATCGTCTTAACTTTAAATATAGGTGATAGGTCACGGGGCATGCACAAACTCACCAATTCTGACATATCAGGAATATATTAATATTATAGGAAATAGAAATGGGGGTAAAACTAAAGTCCCCGGGGTTGTGTTTTCAAAACTTCATACAGATTATTAATTTACAGGAATGCAGGGAGCGGCAAGTCAGAATGATGTAGTTTGCAAATTAGCAGGAACTTTTGTTTGTACATCCACAAATGCTGACGAATTACTCATGTGGCCCACTTAGTTTTTCTACACCACGCAGTTGTCATCGGTGCCTTGAGGAAAATCCAGAGCATCATTCCTGAACCAAAGACCAAATGCTATCTTCATGCACATTTAGGGCTAAGATCGAAGTCAGTCATCACACGTCATGGACCACATTTTTTGCATGTGAGCAGATATTCATAACAAATGTCCTCATACCCTGCAACGACCATCACCTTAATCAGTGAAGGACAAACTGCGAACAGCTGGTTTACCTTGCGGGACCCTCTGTGCTGTGCAGCCACCCAGGATCCAAGCAGCCAAATCTGTGAGACTGTCACAGGCTCTCTCCACTTCCCTCTCCAGTCCGCTTGTTTTTGAGCACAGATCTGCCGGAGGAGGGGCGGAAGCTTGCGTCAGGTTGTGGTTGCTTGGAGACACTCCAGGATTCTCTGTCAGGCTTGAATGAACATTGCTGCAAGTGCGCCACAGTCTGATCACCAGGCAACAGCTTCACTTTTACTATCATTTATTTTCATTCAACACAATCTGGACTAATGAGGTTATTTTAAAACAATACAGAGGACCGCAGTGCTAAAGTTCAAGAAAACAGAACAATAACTAAAAGCTTTAATTACGCGTGGTCATTTTGAAAATGAAATCTAAACTAAATTCTGAGAGATATAAAAAGTTTTAAAGACTACAGTAATGATGCCATTAATTCATCTGTTCACTTCCCGTTGGAGTACAATTATGTTTTTCCTATGTGTGTTTCAGTGATGTGTGTCTATTTTAACCTGCGGTCAGAATTCTGACGAACAAGTCAGTACCAAAAAAAGTCACAATTAAGAGAAAAAGGTCCATTTTGACATGTTAAAATACCTGCCTTTAAACATTAAGAATGTAAGAGCCATCCAGTACAGTCTACATCAAGAAAAGAGAATATTTTACATTTATAACAACAAAGAAGACATTCAATCCTCCATTTTTCATAGAATTTGTAGATAACACTTTGGTTTTTGTCACCCAAATGTGTGGCGATACTAAAGTCGAAGCTTTAAAGAGCCTGAATCTGTTATGGAGCAAAGCAATAAATAAGATGATCGTAAGCATAAAGTGAGGCTTCACATCACGTTCAGAAAGTTGTTCTCTGTCACAATGATGAGTGTGCTGTGTTCCCTTATGTTGGTGTTACAGCTTTTACATAATGCTAATAGTATATGTTTGTATTCACTATAAAATTATGTTGTACTTACAAATGTTCAATGTGCGGAGCATCAACTGCCACAATCAATAGAATTTAAAGTCTGTTAATGCAGAAGAGTTGATTGATTGAATTTCATACAACATATGAACACAGTGTTTAAAAAAAGTTGGATTATTCCATCATCTTTGCATGGAGTCAATGACACTCTGCCTCTCACTGCAGATAGAATGACACGTTACTTGACTGGTAGCTCATGTAAAAATGCTCAGTGGGAGTCACACTGTGAGGCAACAGCGCTAACCACTAAGCCACCGTGTGCACCCCCACATAAAACATGTTTTTATTTTATAAAAACACCTATAAAATCATATACTAGACCTGCAAGTGGACCTGATACAGATAACGTGATTGTCATACTCATTGTTCATTCTTTTGGCATGTGGTCTACAGAGAACATATATTTACCATCAACAAATATAAAAAAGTACTTTGACAACATCAAAAGTGCAGCTAGCATTAAAATGTAACAAAGGTCTAATCAGCACGAGCACAATAAGAAACACACAAATATTCCTGTCCATAAATACACAAGTACATAAAAATACATTGAATTAGAGATTTCATGGAGGCCAAATAAACAACTGATATAACTGTCTTCAAATCAGTGGATTTCTAATCCCTCTCAGAAATGTTTTACCTGGTCAGTCGTGGTTCTAGTAATGTTTCTGTGAAACTGAAAACACAATTTTGTTTCCTTTCTTTTTGTGTGGTAACAGTCAGCTGTTTTGGAAATTTAGGACACGTTAGAGTATTTTCATAAAGTGAGTTCCTCTAGGTCGTCATCAAATGAGGGGATGGCCCGGATGGAGGGCCTGTTATCTGCCACGTGTAGGCAGGCCGCCGGTGGAGTGGAGGGTGAGGATGAAAAATTAAGCAGTCCCTCCCTTCTGGACCGTATCCCGTTGGTGGTTGGTGGACTACCGAGCACCTCCATTTTATTGAAGGTGTTCATGCTGTCACCAGCAGGGATGGACAGGGAGCCAAATAACTGCTGCATTAAGTTAGATTTCCGGTCCTTCCCTCCTCTTTCCATCTCCTTTTCTTTCTCTTTCTCAACCACCCCAACACTAAAAACTCCTACTGTTTCTAACGCAGAGTCTCTGTCGTCTTTAGCTGGCGGTGGAGGGAAACAAGAAGAGCTCCTAGGGGAAGACTGTCCAAAAGAAGGAGCATAGGTTCCAAATGCCAAATCATCACTGGAGTTTTGACTGCGTAGTCCTCTCCTCCCCATCCCCAAAGTATTTGCTCTTCCCTCTGTGCCTGGTCTTTTCCTTCCATCTTCCCTGCTTCCAGAATGCAAACCTGGGGTCTCTTCTGGTTCCGTGAGGCTGAAGATGGAAGAATTACGGTTCTGCTTATGTTCGGACAAAAAATGTTCATTGGTGCCTTTAATGGAATCCGAAGAACCAGATTCAGCAAACAAAGTGTCCTTGGCTGCCTGGTTCTGACGGTCAATTTCACGCATCTTAGCCAATAGATGCTCTTTCTTGCGATGTGCTTCCTCTGCCACTTGCTGAGGGGCGACAGCTTCCTGGTTCCACTTCTCTACCTCCTCTTGAACGTGGCCACGCTTCTTGTTGTTTTCTTCCTCTTTTTGGCTCCATAGAGAATATGTCCTCTCACTCTCATCTTCCTCCTTTTCTTGTTCCACGCCTGTGGACAAAATGGATGTTGGAATTAAGAAAAAAAATACTACTAAAATATGAAAATCATAAAAATGGAAATAGAACATATAAGTAAAGGAGCTGCTCTCAGGTGTTTAACTACACAAAAAATTCCAAGTTCATACGTTTCCCAGTATTTCAGATTGTGCATTTATAATTTTCTGTTACCATTGGAGAGTCTCTTTGCCTTCTCCTCTACAGTATTCAGCTCCTGGTTGACTTGCTTTTTCTCCTTCTCTTCCTTTTCTGACTCTTTCTCCCCGCATCTTTCTTTCCCTCCCGGTTTCATCTTCAGCCGTTCCGAGTTTGGCTCCTCTCGGCGCTCTGTGTTTCCTTTTTCAACTCTGTCAAGCTGCTGCTCAGACACAAATCAATAAGCAAAAAGGATTTTTTTATAAACTTGTGGATGAAATGTGTGGTAGAGAAGCTGGAGTGGAGGCATGTTACCTTGAGCGACAGGTAATCATCTGGTACCCGTTCACTGCACTGATTAACATCCGTGATGGCAGGGGGCGGAGTGGGAAACTCCACACTAAACATCCCGTCTTCAGTTTGTACTGCTTTGGTGCTGTTCCTGCTGGGAACTGTACGAGATTATAAGTACTGGATGAAATGCAGTATGGAGAAAATGTCTGCCGATTTCTTGAGGTCTTCTTGACCTCAAGTTTTTCACAGAAACTCTGCTGTATGTTAAGATAAACCCTTTTGGCATTCGTGCGTGCTTACTATATATACAATTACACAAACAGCAGCCTAGAGTTAGGGCTCACCCGTCCGTTTGGTGACGCTCTCTGTGTCTTTTCTGGGTGACGGTTTGACCATGCGGTTGGCGTAAATGTTCTTGGTATCCAGTTCTCTTTCCTTCTCCTAATAAACAATGAAATTAACAAAACTAACGTTTCATACCACACGCAAAACACATTCAAAACTCAAACATACCGACTAACCTACACACTACATGTAATTGTAATTGCACCTTGAGTTTATTGCTTAGTCGTTCCAGCTCCCCTTGCAGATTTCGGATCTCCTCATGGGCGCTGAGGGTCTTCTTCCTCTCTGCTGCCATTTGCCGCTGGAAACTACCATTGCTCAGCTCCATGTTACGTTCAAGCTCCTTCAAACACACAGCACAAATGCTGTTTCCAGAGGGTTTTGGACACATGAAAAACCAATGAAACGCGTTTTAAACCTGCCGGTATTACTAAATCTTTAAGCAAAGGCACCTTAATCTTACGCTCTCCCTCTTGGGCCCGTGCATTCTCTTCCTCTAGCTTACGGCTTAACTCCTCCCGGGTTCCTAGTTCTCTGCGTTCAACCAGCTTCTTCAGACGAGCAATGGTGGCCTGACTCCTCTGCAGCTGCTCTTCACTGTCCTTCAGACGCCGCTCAGCTGCTCGTTCCCTCTCTTGAGTTCGCCGCAGCCGTTCACGCAGCACTTGGGTCTCGTTGGAGTGGCGCGACAGTAGCTGGGTAATCTCGCTTTCGGTGTCATCATACCGCTGCAGGGCCTTCTCTTGGCGTACCTGCAGCTGTAGCAGGGACAAAAACAGATTCATGGCTTTACATGACATCATATTACCAGTAGGGTGGGTGGAGCCTGATGTATAGTGGCAACATTCATCAAGCCTGTTAAAGCTTGATTCAGTTGTGTGGTCATTTTTGCGGCATTACTTAACGGTTGTGCTGCATTGGATCAGTTTCGTCCAACTTCATTTACATACAGAGTGTAAGTGGGACAGAGTAGCAGTAAAAACTCCCAATATAATACTATAATGGAATCTAATATAACACCACTATTTAGTGTGGCCACAAACTTTATTATAGCACAGGATCAATGCCTCAACAAAACCTGGACATTACGTTTCCCAGAGGTCTGTTTATTCCATAAATTGAATTGTACAATTGTACAGGTGTACCTTGTAAAATGTCAACTGAGTAATTTAGAAAAGGGGAACAACTTAAACCTCACAGACCTCAGCCCAAATAGAGGGTTAGACGTACCTGACGGAGAATCTGATTTTCTCTCTTCAGCTCATCAGTACGCTGCTGCAGCTCACTAAGGGCGTTACGTAGCTCATTAATCTTGAGCAGGCGGGCTGAAAGCATCCGCTTGGTCACCAGGTCCAGGTCTTTAGAGGGAGTGGATTCCTTGCTCTGTGACCGCACACCCCTGCGGTGAAGATGAGACTGGTATTGGGCAACCGCACGCTGTGGGCGAGGTACACCCCGACGCACCACACCACCTACAAAATACAGAAATGTACAATGTTTCAGTAATGACTTTTTGCTTGAAGGAACGCTGTCACTGAGAAACACACACTCTCTCCTGTCCACAATGCACACTACCAACAGCTAAACTGGCTTATACTGCCATCATCTGGACGGCCAAGTGAACTGGAGTACGCTGATGTGTTTAGATTAAAGTCATACATACATGCATGATCGTAGATGAGCCATCTTTTCATCAGTCTGATCAGATAAAAAGCTGTCCTTTCTTGAATGGTACTCCAATATACTTTACGTACCCGTCTTGTGCAAAGGGCTGCTAGAAGTCCTTTTTGCACGCACTCCTCTCTGTGGGCTGGGGGACGGCGTCTGTGACCGCGAGAACGGTGATAGTGAGCGTTCTGATGGAGACTCTCTGTCATAGTCCTCTGAGTAGAGTAGCTCACTGCTTTTCCGTCCCTCTTCGTCAGAAATCTGGTCTCGATCTGGATCCGAATCCAAGATTCGGGTTTTAGACCTATTCTCAGGGCAGCTCTCTTTTTCATCCTCATCTTGGCTCTTATCCCACAAATTCTTGTTGCGTTTTTCTTTTTCACAGGACGAAGCTCGTGAATCTTTCTTTATACTACGCAGGGAGTGTTGGCTTTGACAGGAATCCCGGTTATCTTCGTAGGGCCGACTGGTGTTTTCCAAATCCATGTTGTCCATGTAGAAAATCTGGATTGATGTTGCACACACAAGATTGCAAAAACATAGCAGACACTGAATAAAAAGTTGGATATTAATATCAAAACTCTCATTGCTTAAATGGAACTTCTTTAAATAGGTAAAGGCTATAAAATATAAGGCCTGACTAAGGCGACTGATTGTACTTTACCTGGTTTAGCGATCCTGCCACTAAAAGTCACTGGGAAAACTGACTTCAACATTTGTACTGCGCAAGCAAAAGGAAATGTCTCAAAATTCATCCAAGACAGCAATAAGAAGCGAGGCCAACTGGTTTCTCTCATGCTTTCCGTATTGCGCGTCTTGTCACTAAGCGACAACACACAAGAGGTGGAATTTTCCATGAGGCTGAGTGATGTATGATATCAATATTGCACACCAGTGCTGTCAGACTGAAAATACGAGCCTGTCCCGTCTCTCTTGACCCGAGTAGCTAATTATTTCGTAATAGTGTAATCAGATGCCCGGGCATACGTGTTGAAAGAAAAATCTAATGATGTATAATAGAATTTATAAATAATTACAACATTTGGGGCCTGTATATGTCACAGCACTTATATACTAATATTTAAAAAGACAGATTGATTTTTTATCTTTATCACTCCTGATATCACTCCTCATTTGAGCATTTTAAGATTTTAAGCAGTTCTCTTTGTTAAGGGCATCTAAAGGACATGCAGTGGCCTAACTCATTCATCAACCCTTCCAATAATAGAATCACTTGAAGCAAATCCACGGCAACATGGGTAGACTGAAGCAGCATCTCTAAGTAGGTCTGTAGAACAAACATATTACACTGGAATGGCCAATCACTGGAAGGACTGTTAATTTCCCTTTGTTGTACAGTCTACAAATAAACGATGATATGCTGCCTCTCATGGGGAACAAAAATATCAATAATTAATATTAATGCTAAAACAATTGCTCTGTTAGTGGGCAGACAGAAATTTGATCTAAGATCATTTTAAAATCAAATGAATGGTTTCACTTATTTATCAACTAAATCCCAAGCAACTGTCTATTTTCCTCCATTAGGTTAAGCATACATTTACCCAAGAATGAAAACAAAACGAGTGAGGATAAATGAAGAAAAAAATAAAAACGATTGAAGACTTAATTTGGAAACACAATGTTTTTACAGTGATGTCTTCATTCTGCATTCCGAACTATTTCACTCTTTTAAAAAATATTGATGGAGGTTACTAATATTTATTCTTTTTGAACTTTTGTCTGCATTAGAATAAAACAGCGAAATAAATAAAATAACATTGTATTTGTAGTGAAACTGGTTTGGTTTTATTCATTCTTATGTTATTCTGTGAATTCCAAGTGTATGCATGAAAATACGGGACACATGGTGTCCTTTTATTGATTCAGTAACAGATGCGGCATGTAAGTGTCCTACATGGAATAATCCTGTATTCATTCTAAATGTTGGGTGGCAACTCAAGCATAAAATAGTAACAATGTGATGACTGATGATGTGTATTAATCTAATCCCTACATATTTTTTGACCAGAGATTTTCTCGTAAATCCTCTCTTAAGGAAAGCACACTACTGTAAATTTAACACTTACCACGGCATCACCATATCATCCCCATTATCATCCACATCTATGGGGCTCCTGATGAACTTATCAGGTTATGAGCTGTCTAGAGATGAAAACACAGACAGAGCGAGAGAGAGAGAGAGAGAGAGAGAGAGAAAGAAAGAGAAAGAGGGAGAGAGGGAGAGATACTTCTTATTTTAGATGCACTAGCAGGCCTGCTCTTTGTGTCTTGAACAGATTGGATTAAAGTCGACCGTCTGCTCTTGACAGGTGCATTGTTCTAAGAAAACATAACAACAAAGGGTCACACGTGAAGCAAACCACACAGCCTGTCAACTCACAGACAACATTAAATCCGTAGGGATAATGAAGACAATTCGATACAGCAAGGAAAATACATTTAAGAGCCAAATAAGGCTTAACATACAGTAGCATTACTGGAGGATTGACCAGAGGTTAGCTTATTAGCTTACTGGTAACTAACTTTAGCATAGAAACAGAAACGCTATCATCAACAGGTGGCCGTGTTGAAAGCTGTTTGAACTTGACGACGCATCTGCTAGCACCAACCTGTATGTTCCCCGCGTTTCCCTTTGTCTTCCTGGATGTGTTTGCTTTACAGTAAGTTGGAAGTAACTTTATCGACAAAGGTTAGCAGATTAGCTTCACTCACTAGCAAGCTAACACGAGCTTTAGCCATTCAATGCTAGCTTAGCTACAATCGCCTCCCCCTCTACTGACCATGACTATAGTTTGATAATGTTGAAGTGTAGTCCTGTAATCATCCCGTGTGTAAGATAAAAGCGGTCGATGCAGCTTTTTCTGTCCACGCCTTGAGCTTCGTCTCTCTGACGCCGCACCATGGCAACCACAGCTTTTGCCTGCAGTTCTACTTCATGCCAGGCGTGGCGCTGTCGGACTGTGAAGGTAACAGTTAATTGTCGAGATCCCCGAAGTGCATTTGTAAATAAATGTAACATAGGTGCAATTTACGAATTTGTTTCTCTGTTACTAATTTGATTAGTAACAGGAAAGCATTAAAAGATAAAAAAGCTTGCAGTAACAGGAGGTGATATCATAGCAATCAACACGTTGGCTTTTAATTGGTTATTGCTGCTATTTTTGGTCATCAACTTTAAAAAAAACTTCAAATGTTTCATACTTTTTGAAAACCTCTAATAAAATGTGTGGAAAAAATCTTCACATTTTTCAAACTTGAACCCCTCCCTCTCCTTCACAATGCATTTTAAAAAATCAACATTTTTCACATTTCTATCTGGAAACTTCAAAATGTTCCGAGGTGATAGCACTGTAACAGAATTCAGAATTTTACTATCTTTCATACTTTCATACATTCAGTTTTATTTAAACACATTTTCACGAATTCTATTGATGATTTCCCATGTAAAATTAAATTAGAAAATTTTCAAACAATCTTCTAAATACACAGCTCAAGCCCAATTCTGTATACGTTCCCCTGGGAATGACATTTAAGTTTTAAAACAATCACAAACCTACAAATATGTCGTATTAAGAAACTTTATATACTAGCTTATCAGTACTTCTCATATTTGAAAATAGCTGTGTTTTAATACTAAATTATAATATCATTTGTAATTTAAATATTCCAACAGAAATATTTAAGTAATCTGGAAATTATTAGCATTATTCTTGTTTTTATGATTATTACTACTTACAACAAATTCATTTCATGCTCTGTGTGTGTAGTCTTACAGCGTCTATTTTTTCATTTATGTTTCCAGAATCCCCCAGAGAACTACATTTCCCATAATACACTTTTACCCACGTTACAGTAGAGTCTTTGTCAAGCTAGAGGAAATCAACATTTAAAAGCGAATGTGTAAAGCAATTTTCTTTCAAAGTCATATACGAAAGGTTAAACTGATTTACCAACAATCAAAAATGCTTATTAGTGCATGTTCACTTTAGTCTGTATCTCTCTGAAATAGTATAGAGACAAACGAATAAGTTATTGGTACAAAAAAAACGAAATAGATAAGATATTTCATTTTGGTAATCTTTTATAAAAATTCACTGAAATATTTTACTTGAATTTTCAACTTTGTCAAATGGCCATATTACTTGAGAATAATTATTAAAGCGTGTCCTGACACATGTAGAAAGTGGACTCTCGTGACAAAAACAAGAGGAAAACAAATTTGTTGATGCCATCACCCTGGCGTTGTCAATAATGTTGATAAACAATGAACAACAAATTCATTCGGACTGCATTTTCCCCATAATTTTGTAAATCTGAAATCTTTATCCTTGAATTAGATGTATCAGTTCACTGCTGCATCAGTTAAAATTCCTATAAAGGCATGAATTTTATGGATGCTGTTACACTCATGGCTAAGAAGGCCCAATCCTCACCCATGTACAGTTTGAGCCAATCATGATAATAATCTTAGGCGGTGACAGACCACCAGAAACAGAGACTGTGCAGGTCATGGCAGAATAAGACACTTTGCAGCTACAAATTGTTTACCCGCTACATTGAAACTGGCGTGATGTATGGTGACTTTGAAATGACACCGTGATATATTTTGTCGATCATATTCGCTGTGGCGATGATACCTTTATTTTGAAAATCATACCCGGATGTGCTGTATATATCTATATGTTCTTCACCGAGCGCTTCGACCGGAGCGCACGCTGTTTTATTATTATGGATCACTTTAAATACCGGAGACCCGCGTTTGTTTTTCTAGGAAAACCCCACCGGAGGGAGGGAGGCTCTCCCGCTGTGATTCGGAGTGCAAACTGTTGAAGTACAAGTACAACGCTCAGCTAGCGGCCGGTTTGTTTGTCGACTCATTATTTTGGGATTAAAATGGTCATTAAGGTTTACATCGCCTCCTCCACGGGATCTGTCGCGGTGAGTGTATGACTGCTGGTGTGTGATTGCTGAAAGATGTATTTAAAGGGCAAAGGCAAATTGCAAAGTGGATAACTCTGTGTAGTTTCCCCCCCCCC
>OMNV01006870.1:2764-15276 GCA_900303265.1 Brotula barbata
CACACACACACACACACAGCGCCCCCTGGTCCAACTCCAGATCCTCCTCCTGGTCCTTGGTCAGGGGTGATTAACCTAATGTACATGTTTTAGTTGGTGGAGGAAACAGGAGCACGCACACACGGGGAGAATATGGAAACTACCCACAGTAAGGAGGGGAGGTCCACCCCGGGATTCAAACCCACGGCCTTCTTGCTTTGAGGCAACAGTGCTAACCACCATGCCATCGTGCCGCCAGAGCCTGAGCTTTAAGGTGGATCTGTGGAGTCTCGGTGCTGACACCAGTTCAGTCATGGTGCACAGTTTGAGAACCCTTAGGTGTGTGTATGAGGACAGTTTTCACTCGTCGTAAAAGATATGCCAAACCAGCGTGGCGGGCAATCTTGTTTTCCTGCATTCCAGTTTGATGAATGACAGGGTGAGGTCTGTTTGATGAATGACAGGGGGAGGTCTGTTTGATGAATGACAGGGGGAGGTCTGTTTGATGAATGACAGGGTGAGGTCTGTTTGATGAATGACAGGGGGAGGTCTGTTTGATGAATGACAGGGGGAGGTCTGTTTGATGAATGACAGGGTGAGGTCTGTTTGATGAATGACAGGGTGAGGTCTGTTTGATGAATGACAGGGGGAGGTCTGTTTGATGAATGACAGGGGGAGGTCTGTTTGCACCTGATGAGGTGAAAGTTGAAAGTTTAAAGGAAGTTCACCGGTTCTCTTACAAGGACACCCCAAAAACTGGTCCACCCTGGACAGGTCTATCACAGGGCTGACACAGAGACAGACAACTCAATCACACTCCCATTCACACCTATGGGAAATTTAGATACTCCAATTCACCTACTCTGCATGTCTATGGAGGTGGGAATAATCAGAGGACACACAGAGGACTGGGACTCGAACCCACAACCTTCTTACTGTGAGGCAGCAGTGCTTAACACCAAGACGCTGTGCTGCCCTGATATGTCACCAAGAATTTAGAGGATGTGACGGAAAGCCTACTTAATGACCTTAATGTCCACTATCAGAGGGTGTGCAAGGACGTGTGGAGGCCAGGATTCTAGGAGGTCTTGATAGTGCCCCGTGTATCATGACCCCTGGAGACAAACGGTCCCTCGATAACATGTAAAAAGATACTGAGAGAGGAGGAAAGTGCACGTTCGTCCTAAACTCTGTTGATGGTTCTGTGCCTGTTTTCTAGCGTGATGAAACCCACAGAGACACTCTCTGGTTTCTGAGCTCTTTGTAACAAAGATTTCCACCTCGGTGGACAAAGAGATTAACTTCTTTAACAAAGTATTTTTTGTTCTTAAGTCAAGCCAAATTTTTTTCACAGCTGATTATAACTGAGGAGATACACGTCCACAAAAAAACCCCAAACCCCTGTATCTATGTTCAACTGGTGTCATTTACCACATTAAGACGTTTTTCTGAAATGAGCAGGAACGACACAACGTATGGATTCACTCTGACATCTGTCCCACTGTTTTACAACACATCACGTCCGTTCTCTGGCAAAAACAGCATTAGCACACTAGCCTGTTGTGTCCTCTCAAGTCACTGCTTCAGATGGGCAGGGCTAACTAATGCTAACACTAGCGTTAGCAAATTATTTATCAATCTATTAATGTCTAATCCGTCTCATTTTGTTTTACGCTGACTGGATCTTAAAACACACAGCATAGACAGACAGCTGACTACACAGACAGAATGAAGGCAGGCAGCTCAGCTCTGCTCAGCTCTACGTTTTCCTTCCTGTTGTTATAACCTGTGAGCTCAAACAACGATTCGACTGTGAAAATAACTGATGATAATGTCCAGTTTTCTATTTACTTAGAATAAACTGAGACCATCTAATGTAACATTTCACAATATATATATTATTATATTATATATATTATTAATATATTTTGCTACCTTGATGTGTAATAATAGTTAATACGTGTGGTCATCTGCAAGGATTAGTAAAACAAAGGTTTAAGTCATGGAACTAGAGACATGCATTTTATAATTATGTGACAACACATCAACTGACTGCTGTGATACCAGTACCTTCTTTAGATGCAAAAGCTTGACTGTCAGCAATAACATCCTTGAGATCTGGATTATACCGAGTTCCTTCGGGGAAGATGACAAGGAACATCTACGGTGAAAAACAAGTTACATTCAGGCCTCTTCGGTACCAACAGCAACGGGAGCAATGAAATTCCTCAGGATTACAGAGTGCAACGAGCAAGAAGTAAGTAAGACAAATCCAGACGCCGAGTATCTGCTGGATGTACGATGGGAAGCAGAGAACTCAGTCACACTTCCTGTATAATACTGAAATAAGCTGCAGTTGTTTAAGTAAGTGTGTGTTAAGAGGGGGAATTCTACCTTGGACACATGATAATTCTAACAAGGATGCAACTGTACAATTAAGAATTAGAATGGTGTAAATGTGGGTGAGTGGGTCTCGGTGCCAACATTTAGAGAGCTGGAGTCAGTCAGCAGTTGTGCGAAAGCTGCACCGTGTGCACAAACACAAAACTCACATACTTTGGTATATGATGACAGGGGGTTCATTAGAGATAACGGATTGGCTGTCAGGGTATTTTTTTATCACTCATCACACAGTCAATAACTTTGCCTATTTTATGAAAGACATGAAATGACTGCTGAAATAAAGGTTTTATTATTGTTGTTGTTTTTGCCAACACTAAAATAGCAGCACTGAATCACTATTCCCCCCTAAAAAAAACACAGAGAACTTAAGGTTTTGTGTTGATCATGGGTGTCCGTCGTTTTTTTTTTAAACACTGACTGCATGTGTGAGTGTAGATCAAATATAAATGTAATATTGTTGGTCTTAGTTTCTCTCTGCATGCACCGTGAGTGTTTCGTTCAGAGGTTGTGCTATAAGACGACCCAGTGCAGCCTGTGTCCAGAGCATTAGTCCTACATTAATGTATTCAATAATCTACCTGATAATGTTTACTCACCGGTGCTCCTGATTCAGCCTGAGTGAGGAGCTTCTTCTTCATCATCGTCTCATTAAACTTCGTACTGCGTTTTACGTAGATTCCTCCGTGCTACGTAGAAAAAGAATTGGACAAGAACACGAGTGTTTTTTTAAAAAAAAAAAGACAATCGATTTGGATTTAAATTCCGTTGCATGTTTATACGGTGTTACATTACCTGAGAGAAATACCACCCATACAGGGGGAGCCACTTGAGTCCATCTTTAAGGACGTATCGGACATGGCCAAGGGCATTCTGCCTGATCGCGAGCATGTCGGCAATTATCCAGTCAGCTGTGAGAGGAGGTCGTCAGGTGATTAGATATTTACTGTAGACTCAGTGTTGGAGCTGAAAGTGCTGCAAGTGTTGGAGACGACACTGAGAGCAGCATGTTCAAATGTATCACCTGTACATTGATGATTTGACAGGTAGATCACATTCTCTTTGTTCTTTGGTATATCCCCATATGTAACCACCTACACAGGAAAGGAACAAAAAGTGGTTAATGTTAATGCCAGGTCCACATTTAGACCCCTTCCAGAACACCAGGGCTCTCAAGGGTCTACAAAATGACTCCCCTTGTCACTGGTCTAAAAAAAAAAAAGAAACATACAAATTTGTAACACGACTAAGCTTTCTTAACATTTAACATAAACGGGGGATTTTATTCATGAGCGTCCAAAACTGATGCTGTCAATATGTGAAAGGAATGAACCTGCATATACAGCAGCTTTTCAGTAAACCTCCACCGATGCAGTTTCAGGTGGCCAACTGCAGTAACGGCAATTGCAGGCGATGTACATGAAGCTTAACACGGCACACAAAGCTAAACCGTTGCAGCTTCAAACGCTGTGTGGGACTAGAAGAGAACAAACTCACACAAATTCAAGCATCACACAGTCTCTGCATACAGCACAGACGTTGGAGTGAATATGTTATGTCAAGGATCAATGAAATGAGCCTTCCCCTTCCTCCTGGGTCTGTGTTGGACATTTAGAGGTGTGTGTGTGTGTGAGCTCCAACATCTAAACAAACACCATTACACACACACACACACACACACACAGGCACCACATGACAAGCACAATACAGAAGAAGAGAAGATTCCTGTGGATCACCCACCTCCACTCCAGTGTAGTTCTCAAAGAAGAAGAGCACCATGCTCTGGTAGATGCAGTATAACTGATCGTCCATTTTATGATACACTCTTGCCGGTAGGACAGTTGACAGTAAGCGCCAAACTCCCCATGACAGTAAGTATGCCGGAGCGGTGCCCAGCATCACAGTGGCAGGAAACCAATACCGCAACGAGTATGTGTGCACGACCAAGGAGAGCAGCATCTTCAGCCAAATAGTACAATTCCCCTCAATGTGTAGCCGGACTCCCTGGTGGACTCGGTGGTCACTATGACTAAATTACAGCAAATTATAACAAATCTATCCCACCGCATCTGAGCCCCTCTGTGTGCAGCAGCATTAGGATCACATTAGAGTCAGATGGAGCAGGCTACGGCTAAAGCTAAGGCTAACCTTGGGAGCAACGGGCAGAGCGCTGCTGATAAAAGTATGAAAATATACGAAGTAGTACTTATTTAATTAGCAGCTACTGATGGAATGGAAGCAGAGTTCGACCTCAATCGATGCTGACTGCCTTCGTCCGCTAACGTTCAAAAGTATTGAGCACAACTGATACTGTGTCTCAACTAAGCCGTCCGCTCTGTTAAAATAACGTCTGCAAAGCCTAAAGCAAATATTTCGTTGGCTGTTTTTATGGCTGAATCTATTGGAAATGGCTCTCGGATTACTTTAAGTCCAGCTAGCGTGTCATCCAGGACTGGACGTGTGCAGCTGTCACCTCCCGACGTCAGGACCGGGAGGACCGTCACGGACGCTGGTTGGTTCTTTCTTCTTCTTTGGTGTTTATTGGGGGTTGGCAGAGCAGCCTGTGGTGCAGTAGCGCCACCAGCTGGACTGGAGTATGGGAGCGTCGATTAAACAGGAAAATAAATACTGTTTGCTAGCTTGGCTTGGCAAGACTTGAAGTAAATATTATCTGCTGGTTTCCCAAGATGACCCGATAATGAAATATGATTGTGTTTTGCCTCCCCTTTTGACCGAATGAAGTGATTTATTTGAACATTGTTGTGTGAACAGTGCAGTAGAACATGTTCAGCTGTTTCTGGTTCATGACTGTGCATGCAGTACACTTTGTCAGGAGGGGCACCCTTAGAGAATCTTAAATTGAATTATAATTTGAAGGAAAACTTTCAGAGAGGTTCTGGGATTTTTTTTTTCCTCATTTTTGTTTCGATATATGGGAAAAAAGGTTTACAGGGAGAGTATAGCTTTTCCATATATATGGAAGACATTTAATAAAGGTCAGGGTTCAGACGTCGATATATACCAGTTGTTGATGGTAATGCACGATTTTCTTGCCAACTGCCATAAAATGTTAGGAAGAGGTTGCCTGTATTGCCCTGTTTTGTGGGCTGGAGGGTGTTCGTCGGTCATAGTTTAATTAATCCAAGATTAGATGACATATCTCAGATCCTTTCATTGTCAGCTCCCAGCTGGTCAATTGGTTCTGGGAACCTACAAGAGAACTTGTTTATATCAGCTGAATTAAGATGAGATAATAGCCTTGAAACTGACCTGCAAGTCTAAGAGTGTCTGCAACCATAACAAGAAAAAGTTTTCAGAACGAGGTTCTCTCTGAATCATACAAAGAAATGATTCTAACAGGAGGCAACACTGCAAGCTGGTGGCTAAAATATGGAAAGGCTGGACAAACTAAGTGTGTCAGTAACCTTTTTAATAGACGCCATTATTCTTAGTTACAGAACAGACGGTCATTTCTTCTGCATCGACATGATGGTGTTCTTATTCTTACACACTTCCTCATTTTAGATCAAAGAGCAGCATACAGGACCGAGGTACAGATGAAAACATTATACAAAAATATTAAAATAAAAAAATCTATCATCTTTCCAATCCATCAATCCAAAATGTCAGAGAAAAACAACAACTCCCTTTGTTCAAGATAAGAAAACATGTATAGGTTTCACAGCAATTAAACTTCACAGATTTTATTTTTTTTAAAAGATGCCTTATACACACACACACATGGTATAATTACAGATTTGGCATCTGAAGACATCGAGTAACACAAACAGGTAAATACTTTGAATTTTGTCAGACCTTTGTCAAGCTTTATTGTGACCTCCCAACATGAATTAAGTAATGTCATAAAAAGAGAATTTACTTTGGACAGAACAGAACAAACCAAAAACACCTACAATACTCAGGCCGTTTCCTAACCAAAAATAAGAGTCTGGCCGTACCACAGTCAATAAAAATCAGATTAGGGGCAACTAATATTCACTTTGTTCCCATCCAAAACATCTACAGGCCATCATATTTATGACAATGATTAGGTCAGAAATAATTCATTTCATAGGAAGGCAGCAGGGAAAATTGAGTGGGGAAAGAATCCATCGCTGGACTGTGTTTAACCGGAATCAAATACCCAAATAGAAATATATACTGCGGACTGTGTTGGGTCCATTATGTCAGAAGAAGCGGATATATCAGTATCAGACAACAGTCAAACAAGTTGTGATATACTGGCATATCAGAGATCAGCAAAAAAATCCAATATTATCAATATTATGTGTCCCTGGTAGTAACTTTTCTGTGTCAATCAATGGACTCGTCCAAACTTTATGTCCTTGAAGGATCGTTGTGTCCCCAAATTGCTGCCTAGCTTTAACTTCCTGAGGCTTTAAGACCCTGGGGGTATGCACACTGACTAATCATAAAACTGTAGTTTAAAAAGGTTTAGAATGTGGAAGAGGGAAGTCTGAAAATAGAATGACCATTTGGATGCTGCTGTTTGTTACAAAACAGTGCCAACGTCTACAGATGTTCACTTGTTTTTCCACTTCACTCGATTATTTGTGATGTAAATAGCAATGTGCCAACGTGCGACGTCTAGTCCTCCTGCTGGTCCCGTTGACAGCGGGACCCTCTAAGGCCAGCAGAGAGTCTGTGACTTGCTTTTGAGACCCAGTGGACACATTACCAGACTGATGGCTGACGTTTGGAGACAGACTTCCCCCCAGTTTTCTCTTCTTTATGCTGTTGGTTTCAGATCCACTGCTTTCACTTTTTACTTTTCTCTTCCTTGGCATGGAGTCCAAATCAAAAGGAATGTGAAAGTCTCTCTCCACAGATACGCGAGACAAAAGAGATCCTTGTGCTTTCTTGTGTTTAGACAGTGAGAAATAATCCTCAAAAACGCTATCATCCCCGTTAGAACAGGCTGAGGTAACGCCTGGAGAATCCAAGGGAGGAAGTGAAGATGCTGCCAGGACAGAAAATGAAGCTCTGCTTTGTTTGCACATTTTAGTTCCCTTTGAAAGTTCAAGTAAAGTATTGTTTACGATGCCACTCGTGGACGTGTCAGTGTCAGAACAAACATGGCTCTTACTTTCTCCTCCCATTTTTTGCTCTCCCAGTTCAATCTTGTTTGAGGACTGCACACCGTGTTTATCAGCAGGGCTGGATGGTTGGAAGTGTAACTGCCCCTTTTCTGATTGACACTTGTTGTCTTCAGAACTCTTCCCATGACAAGGACGTTCCAAGGCATCCACGGACTCACGTTTCCGTGTTGACGTTTTCCTGACGGAGCCTGACCTTTTCAGTTTACGTGCCTTTTCTTTGCACTCTGAGCCTGGACTTTTTAAAGGAATCCTACATTTCCGTTTCAGCAGATCAGCGAAGGGTGAGAGCCAGGGCTCGCCGGAGTCTTTCTTGGCCAGTTCTTCGAGGTGGCCGTGAAGTTTTGACGTCTGTGCGTCCTCGTCAGGAGAGTCAGCGTGTTCAGAAACAGGAAGGCTGGATTCATCTTCGGACTGGTCATCTACATTAGTAAAAACAAAAGAGAAAATGATGAAACTATCATCAGTGAAACATCAGCAAATCCCATCAAAGACATGAAGTGAAGAAGGTGTTTCAAAAGGTCAGTCGAATTAAAGGAGACAACGGAATGCTCACATGATAGTCTAACGACAGGCGACGTCTCAACAGAGGACTTCAGCCCAGGTGAGCTGGATTCTTCCTTCTTTGAGGCTGATACACAGTATATGTGTTATTATATAGACCCATTATACTGTATATATATACAGTATATAACACAACTGCTGCTCAGCTTACCTGTGGTTGAGAGATCTTCCCATTTTTCTCGCATTTCTTTCAAACGTTGTGCCATGTAATCTGACCTTCTCAACGCAGGGCTGTAGACCGTTCCACTCTTCTCATCAATGATGACCGGTGTCACGTCTGTGACTGAAAGTACAAATGATAGTAAAATGGCCTCAGCGTGAGTATCTGCGTACAGGAGGTTGAGCTGAAAATGTAACCAAAGTGTGTTCGGTGTTTTACCCAGCTCTGGTTTTCGAGGGAGATCTTTAATCATCTTGTCTAACTTCTTCTTCATACGTTTGTCACTTTCAGGTGTTCTCTCTGGATAATCTCTGGGCTGCATGCAACGATGCTGCAACAGTGAGACACAAATCATTTTGGTTTATCAATTTGAGGAAGTCGCTAAACAGACCTTGGAATATTTTTCTCCAAAGGCTGTCTTTAGTTTGTCCACCACTTTTTGTCAGCTGAGGACTTGTATCTAATTAGAGGGATTAGAGATGCACAAGGAACAGAGAAATCTCTTCTCCCGAGCTGGAATATTTCTTTATCATCCCTAAACCATTCTTCCCTCCCCTTCTATTCTACTTGGTGTGTACATTCCCCCACTGCAGCACTCATCATCCCACCCCTAATCCACTCCCCCCCAGAGACCCAACATCAGCCCTCCAACCCTCCACAGTGCCGTCCTGCTTCAAAAGATCAATCACCGACAACCCTTCAATGGACCTCATGTTTACAGGCTCATCACAATGACCTCTAGAGTCAGGATGGTTTTTGAACAAGTCCTGCTGACTCATCAAAAAATAAATAAAAAGACCACTTAGTTTGTGTATCAGACCAAATAAAGGTTTTGACTCTTGACATGTAAACACTTATCAATGAGCACAGGAGTGCACAATTATTTCAGATAACTTAGCCCATCTGATCTAATTAAGTGTTATTTGACTGTTGTTGGACGGACATGATGTCACGTGTGTCTGTACTTAGAAGGAGAAATCCACCTGTTGTAGGATCTGATGGGAGCTGGTTTATTCTATGGATACAGGACTGGATCTCACCTCTGAGTGGTCAGTTCAGGAACTCCTCCCAGCCATCTAAGGCCAGGGAAGTCTCCAAACTAACTGACATTATACAACTAACCATAAAACTCAATATTGCAAAGCCAAATAATTGCTTGTTGATTACCTCAGGGACGTTAGAGCGCTGAGCGGCTCAACAAACACGGTGACAACATCTATTGGCATTACTAATGCGTACGTAGAGTCGGAGGGCAACACGACTCTACGATGACGTCCGACTGTACTCACTCTCCGATACTTCAGCACAGACTTGCTTTCATCATTTAAGGCCGGGTACAACTCTTCATCCACATGTACTCCGTCATCGTAACACCTGCAGCAACCCAAAACACCAACAATTAGCGATTCGAGCAAAATCACAAAACTATCAAAAAACACAAAATCCTCATAGGTTCTTCATACCTGGCCACCCAGAGAACAGACACCAGCTTCAGATTACTCTCCTTGGCTCTCCTCCATGTGGCCGGATGTCCGTTGCTGAAGATCACGTGGGTGACTTGTTTATTGAACGTTTTTGATAACTGTAAAAGACCAAAGTCAAAAAAAGGTACTCAACCTCTGACAAACAGCCCCCGGCCTTCACGGCGCCGCGTGTGTGTGAACATGTTCATGCTGGACTCACGTGAGCTCCCATTTCTTGCAGCTGCTCGATGAAAGGTTTGGAATAATTTGCTGTCCTGTCCGACGCCCAAACATCGACGTAGGCAACAACATCTGCCGAGACGCAGGATTTAGAAGAGATCAGTGATGAATTACATTTGGGTCTGGGTTGCATCGTAGCATCTCCAAACGTACCCTGAAGAAAGGATGAAGTGCTGTTTGTCGTGGTCATCGTTGACCTCTGCCTCCACGACCTCCGACCTCCGTTTCTTGGTTAGCTTTCAGAGTACACTGGGAGTCTCCTCTCTGCGACCTGGGTTTACAAACACGGACATTAAGTCGCTGAGCTCCGACTGTGGCGAGACAAAGGTGCTGCTACCACGACCCCATCCTGACCATGAGGAGCAGCGGGCAGCCACAGTGCAGCACCCAAGGACAAACTCCACAGATCTACAGCCAAGACCAGTGATTAAGCTACACCCATGTTTTTGTGGGTGGGGGAAACCCACTAAGACACAGGAAGAAGATACGAGCTCCTCACAGAAAGGACCGTGGGAAACACTCGTGTCATTAAAGTAACGACAAATGACTACAACACGATACCCAGACGGCCTTAAAACTACTTAGTCATGTGTCATGAGATAACTTTTGTTGTGATTTGGGGCTTTATAAATAAAATTGAATTGAATTGAATTGAATTAGTCTCTCTGAGACGTGAAAATTCAATTCAATTTTATTTATATTGTGGGATTATAAGGTACTAAGAGCTCTTTTAGGTATGATGGTCCCTGACCATTAAGGACTTTGGAGGGGAGGAGAAGGATTTTAAATTCTATTCTTGATTTTACAGGGATCCAGTGCAGTGACGCTAATACAGGAGAGATATGATCCCTTCTCCTGGTTCTAGTTAGTACAAAGTGATGTAGGATATGACCTCTGATCTTGGATTTGATACCCCTCTCTTTCTCTCTCACACACGCACACACATTCCAATTGATTATTTTTAGCTGTCAGACAGAACTTTTATGTTTGTCACACTTTTTATTAGTAACTCTTTCTATATTATGCTGTTATATTATCTATGACATCACACATGTATTTCCAGCTCCACTGCACTGTCAGCAGTGTTTGAAACAAACAAACACACACACACACACACATGTGTCTAGTCCGAGTCGTATTTCCAGGTGTCCATGCATATTTCTGTTCTTCCACAGAATTAAATTTTATTTTCATGACTTAGGTTTTCTCCTTTCACTTCCTTTTGATTTTATTGTGCGTGTGTGTGTGTGTGTGTGTGTGTGTGTGAGAGAGAGAGAGAGCAGATGGTGGATTTGTATGCGAGCATGCAGGCGGAGCAGATTTAACCTCGTGACCCCAGCTGCTCTGTAATCGTCGTCTTTCTGTACAGCCTCATCTCTTTTATCTCATAAAATAATGTAAACGGGACTTTTGTTGTTCTGATCACTGCACATGATCAACATTACCGCCGTAACACACACCTATACCCAATATATAAATATATAACCTAAAATCAATATTTAATACATATAACCTCAATACAAGAATCAAAATAAAACATCCGATCATCCAAACATAACCAGAAAGAAAGTGTGAAGAAGGAGGAGAAGGATTTCTCTGCATGTAACACACACACAAGAACCCCTGGTCCAAGTCCAGATCTTCCTCCTGGTCCTTGGTCAGGAGTGGCTAACCTAACGTACATGTTTTGGTGGGTGGAGGAAACAGGAGGACCAGGAGGAGAACATGGAGACTACAGACATGAAGGAGAGGAGGAGGACTGGGATTCAAACCCACAACCTTCGAGCTGTGAGGCAAACCACCGTGCTGTCACAAAGATGGGAGACCAGACGGACGTCGCCCATTAATGAGCAGCTTCATTTAAAAAGGAGGAGCTATTAAAGTGTCAATCATCAGTGGCACAACAGAAACAAACCTCATCTCGTGACAGAGAGCGAGAGAGGAAAAGAGAGAGAGGAAGACAGAGAGAGAGGAAGAGAGAGAGAGGAAGAGAGAGAGAGAGGAAGAGAGAGAGAGAGGAAGAGAGAGAGGAAGAGAGGGAGAGAGGAAGAGAGAGAGAGGAAGAGAGAGAGAGGAAGAGAGAGAGGAAGAGAGAGAGAGAGGAAGAGAGTGAGAGAGGAAGAGAGAGAGGAAGAGAGAGAGAGAGGAAGAGAGAGGGAGAGCAGGTGTCCAGGTGTGGCTCATCAGATTAACGAGACCGAGCCTCACTGACCGGGAGAGACCGCAGCGACACCTGATGGAGCGGAGGGGTCGTCACAGCTCCCACTACGAAGAGGGAGGGGGTGCAGCCCTCCACCTCCACAACCAACGAGGAGAAAATGACAACAAACAAAAACAATAATGATGCAACAATACATGTCACTCTCTGTTTGATGGAATTATTGATTATTATCGACTTATTATTATTAACTTCAGTCTGTATCTGGCAAAGAATGTTGTCCAGGACTCTGTTGTGGAGTTGCTGGTAGTGTGCGCGAACGTCTCCTTACCCTGGCCCTCCCCTGGCCCTCTCCGTGGCCCTCCCCTGGCCTTCTCCCTGGCCCTCCCCTGGCCCTCCCCTGGCCCTCTCCGTGGCCGTCTCTGTGGCCC
>OMNV01006874.1:3700-20984 GCA_900303265.1 Brotula barbata
AACTGTCAAATAAACTCAATTAGTCAAAATGTGAAAGATCAGGATCGCTCAGAACTTGACTGCAGTGACAGGACACTTGGTGTGTGTGTGTGTGTGTGTGTGTGTGTGTGTGTGTGTGTGTGTGTGTGTGTATGTGTGTGTGGCTTGGGAGAGGTTCACTGGGCACCTGTTCAAAATGTGTTCCCCTGTGTAACTCAATCAGATGCAGAGATGCAGACATGAAAAAGGGAACTGTTTGGGAGAACTTCATCCAGAGCTGAATGCTTTAGTGGCCACAAACACGCTGCTGGAACTCGTAGGAGATGTGACTGGATCGGTTCTAAATCAATATATCAGTTTTCACTCATATTTTATAGCAGATATAATCAGGACAAATACAGCAGGACATAAGTCTCTAAAGTCCACTGACCTGACATGTTGGCACCTTTGGTGTTGTTCTTGTTGCCATTGATTGATAAATTCTGAACCTCGCATTAGGACATGAGCCAAGGCTGTAATATTTATTGTCAAAGCATTATAATTTTTTTTAGGTTTCTTTTTTAGCAATCAGCTGTATTCATTTTAGCTGAGTGAGTATAACTTACAAATCCAGAAGTATTCAAGAATCCACACATTTTAGACAGGTCAGGAGTTGAGCATCAATTTCCCCATCTTAGATGTTGACCGCCTCAATATGAAATTACTTTCACTGGAAAATCAGACAATAATGATTGCTTTGTAGTAAATTTCTTTTGATTACCTTCATGATATTGCCTCTCAGTGTGTAACATTAAGTCTTTTTTACAGCTCCAGATTCATGTATATTATTTTAATATCTTTATTTTTTTACGTTTGGGTGGGGGTGGGGTTGTGTGTAAGCTCTGCCCTGGAACAACAGATGAATATTAATGTGTGTAATCATTGTATAATATTACAAGCCTTGATTTGTAGAAAGATGTGGCATGAGTGTGTGTTGTAGATAAGGCGTGTGTGTGTCAGGAGGGGGTGTTCAAGTTGGTGAGAGAGTAGACAGGGTGTCCGGCACCAAACCACCTCCCAAAATAAACGCCGTCCCTGCGTCTCTGTCTGTCCCCTGGCAGTAGAGAGGAGTCTGGGGCCCGGCGGCTGGTCACAGGAACAACATGTCATCAGCTTCATCGCTCCCCTAATGGCTCTCCTCTACACCACAGACATGGCAGACACTGTGTAGCCCCACCAAGGAGGTAGTTTGCACACATAAACATTCACACATACACACAAATACAAACGCTACTCATTCCCAGCTACTTACAGGCCAGAACTGGACAGACTAGAAGGCCCCCTTATGAAAACATGCAGGGGTTCTGAAGATAATGTCTACCCAGACCTCTGGATCCTGGCCAACCTGCCCTCTTAATCTTAGGTCCATACGAATCTCCGCAGAGAAAGCCTGCCAAGGCTTCGTAACGTTAGCCAGCTCAAATATTTATCTTTTTGGAGCTGTTCCTGACTTAGTTTAAGATGTGAACAACATCCAAAATCCTTAATGGGGTGAGTGTGTTTGCGTAACACATGTACAAAAAAGGACACTTGCTGCGTGTGAGGGATTTACATCAGAGGAGAGATTTAATGCTGTGTCATTTTTTTCTTCTCTCAGCCAGAGAGATGACACCAAGTTTAATTTGTATTCAGTTTAATACCAAAACATTCAGTCTGAGTTTTCCTCAGTGCCAAATCCTCTTATCCCCGAGAGTCAAATGTATTATAAAATATTTAATGATGTGACTGTGCTGCACAAAACACATTTGACACAGTGGTGGAAGCAGCTGAAAATCTTAAAGTGCAAGTAGCAATACTATACTACAATGTCTATAACTTTATTAGAAATTGCCCCAGGCTGGGATTTTCAACTTTTTGCTTAAAAATCAACTGTTTTTAAAGGTGTTGCAAGGTGTTTGGTCTATAAAGTAACTGGTAATGATATCAGATGCATTGGGCCTAAGTCACCTGACTTAGACTGGAGTTACATATTGGTGACTCGAGTCTCGACAACATTCGACTGACACCGCTGTGACATGTAACAGCTCTTGTTCTTCTGTTTGGCTTGGAATGACACATTTCTACCTTCCTCAAACAACTAATTCAACATTATATAATTAAGCAAACAATAAGTTTATTTAGGCATAACCATGTGTGCATCTTTCAAATTATATAATTTATTTGGAAATCAATGAAAAGCCTGTCTTAGGACTGGTTTAGGACTCAAAACTCAAAGTCTAACTCCCGTGACTTAACATGGACTTGTCAATCATGATTTGTGACTCGCCTGTCTCGATGTGGGACTTCCTGTGGCGTGCTTGGTTACTTTATGCATGTTTCAGCAGAGTGACCTTTGCACTTTCAGACAAGTCAAAGAAGTCAAGAAGCTGCCTGAAGTGCTTTCCTTGTTAACGTCTTTTCTCCAGCACACACCCATCCTCTGCTGGACTTCTGGCACCAGAGAGGGCGTAACCAGGACAAACTCTGCCCTCTCGCTCACAGTTGAGCACTAATGCTCCACCATCCCTTTGAAACAGCACTCAGCTCCCCTTTCAATGAGTTCCCGTGCACTTTTTCTAGAGCCACATATTTATTTTTCTTCCTCTCTTTTTGTGGGCCCGACTCTCACGCTCACCACTGGGGCCGACCGAGCTGGCTGCACTGGTCAGGTCATTAATCACTGTTCCCTCTGCACTCCATTCTGAGAAACACAGTCACTAATTAATGGAAAGCACTTTATGACAGTACACAGGGGTTTCCTGGAAATTAACCATTAATCTAGACTTCCATTGCATGTGTAATAGCGCGTGGTGGGCGGGGAGAGACGGGTTTTAAAATGATGGAAAGGAGTGATGGCACCAAAAAGAAACTAAAGCTGCATAAATAGTGTGTAAACCGTCATTAACGTTAATGTCAGTATTAGACAAGCCAATGACTGCACAGGATGATGCATGACGTGCCGAAACATACCAACTTAAAATATTATTATTAAAATAAGCACTAAGCACTTTTAAATGTCCAGGTAATGTGTGCTGTATTCTTACTAATAAAACATTTAATTGCACAAAATATTTTTTCAATGAAAAAGGCGCATAATTTGTTTAAAGAGATGGAATTAAGAGGATTCATTTGCTACTTTCAGTATATGCTGTGGCATTTTTAAAATGCAGCTTAGAAGTCAAGGACATATTCCTTATAGGCTGTAAGAGAGATGAGTTGATGATATTTTCCCAGATTACTTAAAGTTGAGGCCATACTTTCCTTTCACTGACCAAGATGGACACATTCAGTACACATCTCATCACACACACATTACACATACTGTAAAAATGCAAAACAATATGGGCTGAACTGAGGATTATTCCTCATTATGTTTATATAAAATGAATTAAGTGATAACATTGTTAAAACTTTCTTTCCTCACTCAAACTCAACCACCAGCATGTCTTTATGTTTATAGCCAAAATATCCACACACTAACGTACATTAACATGTGCAGAGGAACCGTGATCAAGGACATAATCTGAGACATGGGGATTATCATTAAATTGGATTATAAGAGGAAATGTGTGAATTGAAATGGAAAATGAAATTTACATCCCTGAGCAAATTAGTATCAGCATCGATTTATGCTGACTTCAGGGTGATCAAAGTGTTTACTTGAGTTTGCCTTATTAACTAAAACACAGCAAATTTTCATTTTGCAGAAAGAGATTCAAATAAATAAAATAATGTGTATCTACCTCTCAATGTAATGATTTTGAGCATTAAGGAGGAGAAAAACCGTCAAACAAATGGATGTTTTGGTCCTTTAAGACCGTTCTAAAAAAGGAAAGAAATATAGAGATGACTAAATTAAATGCAATGTTTCTGACTCTCCAAGTAAGTAAAACATGTACGTATAAAGTTAAGGTTTTACATAATTCAGAACATAGCACACAACAAAATCTTTTTTAGGATCAACAGAATGGAGGAAATCGGAATATTTGTGCATCTGTTTACTGACGCAGTATTGTATTTTGTTTAGACTTCCATCAGAGGGAACAGCATCTAAGAAAACGAGGAAGGAAACAGGATGAAAACAAAGGAAGAGGAAGGGAACCTAATGTTGGATGGAGTCTGTGGCTCACTGGTCCTGCTTCAGCCGGAGTCGTGCGGACGCGGCGCCACCGAAACAACACAACTGATGGCTGTGGTTACTGATTGAGAACCTTTTAGTTTAGTTTGTTTTTTTAAAGAAACTATAAACAAGCAAATATAATGAATGTAGGAAGCATGGATGTGGCCTTGTTCAGACATTATCCTGACCTCACATCCGTCATTGATGCTCCCTGAGATTTGATCCTTGTCCATGTAAGATTACGGAAAATAAGCCTGGTTGTTATATCATGGTTGTGAGATGACCGTTAATGTGAGGGGAGCCACTCTCAGGCTTGTGGATGGAGATAATGGTTAGTTGGTTGCTTTGTTGGTCTAAAACATTGGTCCAGAGTGAAAAACTGCTCTAGTAGATCTACTTCAACTAATTCACTACTGTCATTCATGGTCTGAAGAGAATGAATTCTGATTCTAACCACAAGGTAATTGTATTTATATGAATCTAAAACACAAAGTGTATTGCCATGGCTTGTGCTGCTCTGTCGTTTCCCCAAAGGATGAGAAGATGCCCGCAGGACGAACCATGACATTTTCTCTGGTACCCCTCTCAGGACAGACATGAGCCCTTTTCACGTGTGAAAGGAAAAGTTCCTCTTCCAGGCCAACACTATGTAAATTCATGTGCAGCCAAATGCAGGGAAAGTCGTGGCTATTATCCTCGTCAGACTCACGTGAAAACAGGAGTCAGGGCATTTCCGAAGACGTATGTCTCCTGCAATTTGCTTATGGCAATACCATCAGGGCGTTGGAGACAAGCAGGGTTTGTAGAAAAAACATGTGATTTGAAGAATTCAAATTTCAAAGAGCTTCTGTCTGTTCATCAAACCAAACGCATGATCACAGATTATCTTGTTTATGGCCATAAAGCAGCGTTCTTTGTGGGTCACATTCACAACCCCTCCCTGTCCGGGAAATTCAGGTTTAAGTAAGAAAAGGATTCTCTTGGCTATTGTGCTGCATTTGGATGTAGGTGAGAACGGGGCAGTCAAGGATCAATTCTGTCCCTGTCCTTGGAAATGATCTTGCTCTTTTCATTGTCGGTGGTCAGAACATCTACACACTGTTGTATCCTGTCTTCCAGGCAGATTCCATGCAACATCTGTTCTAGTTTTATGAAAAACATGGCATGCAACGAAATATCAAAGACAGGCTGTTCGGGTCTGAATTGTTTAATTTGGAGCTTCTTTTGGATTGTTCTACTCTCAGAGGGCATCTGCTGTTCTGCCATCCCAGATTTCTGTTTCGCTTCCGCTCTGCTGAATTGTAGCTATAGCAACATGCATACTTACTGGGACCGAAGGAACATCCGACCAGACCAAACTCTGTCATGTTGATTGTAAATGGGAAATCTCTTGCAATTAGTTTACAGTTTTACTGGTGTTTATAATACTGGGCGACACATTCTTGGCTTCAGCGTTGAACACTTGACACACAAATAACAGCACGTCATGTGCTGTTTTGGAGCTCTCAAACCATGTTGTGACAGCGTTGTGAAGTATCCCCGCTGGAGAAGACACGATGCAAACATGATGCAAAGCCTCTGTCTTGCATCGATTGCAATGATTGACTGGCCCATGTCTGTAACAAGGGGGGTTAGTTTACTGAGATTTAAGTCATTGTCTTAAAAAAACCTTAGCATTAAATGCCAATCAGCAGAACAAGTCCTGCTTGAAGTTTTACAGGCCCTTAATCGGACAAAGGAGCTACAAAAAATAGCTTTCGATCTTACCTTTTACTTTTGAGTCAGATAGGGGAGTATCAGAACATCATCTACCTCTTTATCACTTCAACAGCCATAAATGGCATTCCTTTTCATGCTAGTTCCCACGTGACACAATGAGGATGTTTTCAAATCATCAATCCTGTCTCTCTTGTCTGTGCTGCCAGATGGGAAAGCACCATGGAAGTTTACATGTTTAGTTTTGTAGTGGTACCTGATGTTAGCAACACTGTTAACCAAACACAGTGGAAAAATAAATGTGAATTCATACATCCACCAAACACTGACTTGCCTTTTTTTCTTTTTGAGTCTTGGAATTTTTTATGTGCGCATGCCCGATCCCTGATCATACCTGAAGTGTGGTGGAGTGGGAGTGCATACACCGCAGTCAAGTAAAGTCGAAATACTGTGCGTGAGTAAACGTGCTCTGCTACTTTTCATCCCTGCCGGTCACTTCTCACTTCACTCCAACCCAAACTCTGAAGTGTTTTGGTGTGGAGCCAAAACGAGGTCAAAGCAGAGCTGATGAACTTGAAGCAGACAACACCCAGCGCTGGGTTTAGCCCACTTAGAGCTTGGAGTCTGTTTACAGTGGAGGCTGAATGTTGAAGGGAACATGCTTTGCGTTGCAGGTAATTGCTTGTGATTCTCTCTCTCCACTTCAAAGACAGACAGCGCTGCAGTTCAAGGGTCAAAGGCTACACTGTTGCCCAAATGCCCCCCAATTTCCTGTTTTGTCTGGCTCTCTGAGTCTAAAGGGATCTCAGAGATGAAGGCCATGTGCCATTGGAGCCGACAAGACAAAGACTGTCGGCGTATCACTCCGCCTGTCTGTCCAACTGCCTGATTCCATCCTTCTTTTCTAGCTCTGTATGTAGTCATTTTCTTAGCTTTGAGGGTTTTTTTTCCTTAGGGGCGATGACATGCAGAGCTACTTAGCTAATGGAACAAGAGTGTGAGAGCAAAAGGCAGCGAGCTTGGAAACTGGAATGCAGTTTTAACTCCCTTATTTCATCTTGTCAGGATGGATCCTTTTTTATTGCCTAGGTAAACACGAACCTCTCTCTCCCACTTGTTTCTTTTCTCTTAAACCGGCAGCCAGCAGACAGCCTCTCACACACACTTTTCTGTATTCCGTGGTGACAGCATGCAGAGGAAGAACAGGAGTACTTTTTGGGTCATTATGAGAGAGCAATGCAGGAAAGTAGCATCAAAATAAAATAAAAAAAAATGTGTTTTCACTTCTAGCATTTTAGGAGAGAGAACTATTATGTAGCTGATGGGTAGAAACATGAAAAATTAAAAATGCTGCTCATACACACAGCATCCTACAAATAAGACACCAACAAAGTAAGCTTATGTGTGTGTGTGTGTGTTTTGTGGGGGTGGGGTTATGTGCAACTGAGTCGCCCCAGTGCAAAATTACACTGCAACATGGAGCCTCTCAAAGCCCACATCTGGGATTGGCCCTGACAACTGGATGCCGTGCTGCTCTAATTTTGGTGACTTTGTTTATAACTCTATAATAGAGACAGTATAGGACCACAGGGCTGAAATGAGGGAGGACAGGATGCAGCCAGATACTCAAAGTAAAAGCTCTCATTTTCAGGGACCTTGTGGGGTTATTGACGTTTATGGGAAAAGTTAAAATGTACGTGAAAGAGTAGTTGGGGTATTTGGTGAAGGGGAATTTTGTACTTACAGCATCCTGCTTTGTTGTTGTTGCGTTTGATGGCTTCATTTTCTTATATAGAATCCAAACCTTCACAGTGATTCCCTTTTAAACTTGTAGCCTGCAAGTTTTAGCTTGTTGAGTAAAGCAAGTGTAGATGTAACAATATGAGAAATCTGTAATTATATTGGGAGTAGATCTGGGCTTTGCCAGCCCATCCCGTTTGGCGTCTGAGCATGTACATAATCACTGAATACACACTGTCAACATTGGATAAACTATATGCTACAGAGTTATTTCATAATAACATTTTATCCTGACAACAAGGCTCACTGGATGGAGAATCATCTTCACCAAAATGATGAAACATATGAGTGCGCTTTTCAAAATTCATGTTCATTATTTGACATGTATTGTGTTGGTGGTGTTATTGTAAATACCAAAATAAACTAATTGCATCAAACCAGCGAAGCATCTAGTTGCTCTCATGGTGTCCAAGGCTGCATTAGTAAGATCATATATGCATCTGCAAATTAAAGTCAACCATGGAATTCGTACTCCTTTAAACTGATCTCACTACCAGATGTTATTGTAGACTCATTCTTTAAATAAATGCATATAACTGTCTAGTGACATATTAAAACCCTATAGAAGCAGTGAGAATCTGAGAGAATAAATGGACAGTATGCACTCCAATCCTAGCCCTTACCAATATTTTCAAAATAGAGTAGACCCACGTGGCTATTTCGTGTGCCAATATATTTGAAATGACATTAACCGAGAAAGCAACTCTAGTCAGAACTCTTTTGGGACCCAAGACGCCTCAGGGATGTCATTCGTGCATCTATAATAAATACAAGATCAAATGACATATCCCAGACCCTTGTGTCATCACCGAGCTCATTAATTTGGCTCTTCGAACCCACCAGAGAACTTGAGTAGATCAACTGGATTAAGTTGTCTGAGATGATTGGGTGTCATTGCTGTCGAGGTTTCATTCAACTGCAGTCAAAAACCATGATTAGTAAGTCTATGATTGTCCCTTACATAGTGTGTACATAGGACAAGCGGGCCTATTCCAACATATATTTCTAAATTAAAAGACAATTATTAAACTTTTCAAAAACAATTTCCAAATGAAGCACTTTTTATTTGTTCATAATTATTTGCCACAGCAACTGAATTTTCAAAGCTTTCCATTTGTTGGATTCTCTGCAGAAATTTCCAGTCATCTGGGTTACCATGGGAGGGCGCTTCGAATACCACTAGTGGTAAACAGCCTGTACCAGTTTGACAATACACCAGCACATTGAAAACATGGTGTCTGCATTTCATTTGGTGAAAGTCATTGTTACATGGTAATGCATTGCAGATTCCTTAAACTCAACCTAGAACTGTATTACTGCACAATGCGACCCTGTTTGAGACATGATGTCCCCGACATTCTTACTTCATAGACAACTTTATTTCATACCATCGTGAAATTAACTGAAACTAGTGGCAAACAATGCCAGTGGAAGGAACAAATTAAGAGAACTGTCTGTAGTCAACGTAAATACAAAATCACTTTTCTATTGCTTTGTTGACCAAAGTTGTGTTGCTTTAATTTTCAGCTGTTCAAAGACCGCTGCATGCACATTGAGCAACAAATCCCTGACAAATCTAATTACCGTTCATAAAATTTGTCAGAAAAGGAAGGAAAACAGGAAGTAAGAAACGTTTTTCTTTTATTCCCCTGCCGAATGCACAAACCAACGCGACCCTCTGTTGAAACCTAATAGACTTATTTATTTGTATTCAGATCAGAGGATTGTTACAACTTTGCCAAACCACAAAAATGGCCTCCAGAGAGTGTGAGGTTTTTGTGTGATTAGTTACACTGGAATATGGATGTAAACAACGCAATAACAAAAATCAATGGGAAAAAGGAAACTTTGCCAAACTTGGTGAAGTTGAGAAACTGATTCAGATTGCATCCTGAACAACAGACATACACACCCTCCAGATTTCCAGACAAAAACTGCAACATTAACAAATCACTTGGAGGAAACTAGAAAACTTTGGATACGTTTCAGCTTAAATGTATACCAGGTGGCTGAAATTTCACATAAGGTCCATGAGAACTAAACCACGTATATTAGAGATCCTGTTGGGTGGACCCAGCCATAGTTACACTGAAATTCCTTTATCAAGGCACTAAAACAGAATTCTAGCTTCCTGGAGACAAAGTGAAATATCTGCACAGTATTGAAAGCAGTGGACGTCACGTTTCACTTAAACACAGATTGTGAATCCTGTGGTGATGGACTCCACATGCTGGAGGGTGACTTTTACTGCAGAGAAGTCGCAATAAAGTCTTAATACCCATCAAAGAGAAATTTAGGACAAAGACAGAACCTGAAATAAAATAACAACAAAAGTGGAGCTCTTTGCATGGCTTTGGGGGAAGTGTGGCAGGCTTGTGCAACAATAAAACCCTTAAATTGATATGCGAGAAAATCTGATTTTTGAATGATGACATTATGACATTAAAACGGCAGATTTTATTTCAAAATTTGGGGAGAAAATTAGGTTATAAGAGAAAGCAGAAAGAAAACAAAAAAGGAAAACAAGATACCACAGTATCAGATTTTGTACGTTTAACTGAATAACAGAATGTCTTTCAGAATAATTTATGAGTTCTTTGCTATCTGTATATTAGATTGTGTGTATAAAAATACTGCTCCGTCTTCCATGCAGCATCAGAATCTCTTCAACTGTCTGCGTTCTTGTCGTCTCTGCTTTTTCTCATTCACTTCTTCTGGTGCTGTGGGGCTCTCAGCTGTAAACCAGGGCCCCAGAAAGTTTACCCACAGCAGGTGAAGGGCACGGGCAGGGGCCTGACACACAAACACAATTCATTGTTAGTCAGTTAAATCTCAGAGTTTTAAAACAATAAATAAAATAACAATAAATTTACAGAGTACGGGCACTAAAGTACCAACACGTGCCACAATTTAGTCTGAATTACTTTGTTTTTTTCCATTTTCATTCATAAAAAGTGCACATTTAAAGTAAAACAATAAAATCTTGATTATTAAATAGTTTTAGAAATACAGAAGTCAAAGTTACAGTTTTAACAAAATCAGACCACCGGGAAGGGTGTCTGCCATCTACTGACAATGAGAATTTTTTGTGAAACATTTGATCTTTAGATAGTCTGACATCTGTTGCCTGACTGAATCTGTTTAGCAGCAGCTCTTACCAGTAGCCAAAGATACCAGAAATACAAAGAGATGGTGCTGAGCACTTGAACTATGGCTGTGAGCAGGATGACATCCTTCAAGTGCCTGAAAACATGAAAAATTAACAGAGGGTGAAAAACAAACCATGTTTCTGTGAGAGGAGGAAGTGAGGAAGTGTATTTATGCTCTGTGCTGCCTCCTACGTGCACAATACATCTGTATATTCACTTTAATTCTGAAATCATTAGTTAAAGCATGGGGAATAGTAGACAATATTTGGTTCGCAAATATATCCCAGCAGTGTACATGCTCATAGATAACCAAAACAACAAAAGCACAGGAAGGTTTTATTGACAACATTTTTATGGATACACTGGCCATTGTTCATTGATCAATTCTTTATCTTTATCTATTTGTATGTATCGTAAATATTATTTAGATTCTAAATAATACTTACCGATTAAGTAATGCCGATTGACTGGAAGTTAATGATTCTAAAATCACGATCAATGATTCTAAAATTTAGAATCATTAACTACTGTTCAGGATTTGCTGATATTATATATGTACTGTTACTGTAATCTTTGATAATACAGTTTATTATTCAAAGGTAAAATAAGATGATTACATATAGTGTATTTGTGTTTAATGACCAATCTTCTGACTGCATGGTCAAAGGATCGTTGTCTATCTAAAAACACACACACACAACTTTGGGGATTTTCTCCACTATCAAATATCAACAAAAATATTGGCATTAAAAATCTAGTCTTGTCAGCTCTAATGCAAAATGAAAACTGATTTCTCCAAACAAAACCACTTGAACAAATAAATGCGCACCTTTTCCATCCACAATCCCAATGTCCATATTTTTCATACTGTATTTAAGATGCTGCTCCCTCGCCTACATTTTACTCACTCCGCCATTCCTTGTTCCATATTCAAGTCTATGCCTCCATCCAGGAGAGCTCCATCCTCAGCAAACGTTGGCTTGGCCATGGCAGACATGGAGCGGTAACTCCCAGCGTACACTGCCAGTGCAAACACAAGCAACAACTAACGGAGAGCAACAAGGGTGGAGCAGATAAGGGTTTAGGGCCAAGAAGGGAGAGGTGGCAAAAACAGAAAGAGCAAGGAATTAGGTCACGTTTGTGGAAATGTGTAAACAATTCCTGGCTTTTGGATCATAATAATAATAAAAAAAAGAAATACACTCACCCATGTCCAAAATGTAGCTGAACTGTAGAAAACCAAAAGGTTTACAGAAGCATAGATCGCCTGTGGCAGAAAAAGCAATTCAGTGCATAGATTTTTACAAATCTCTGTACTTGCCTCTATCTATCAAAGTTCAGCGTTAACACAAGACATCATTTGACTAAAATAAAAGTCATACCGCTCTTTGAAGACCTGTAGCTCACGCTGACATGCAGTTATTTAATTTGAAAAGACACAGCATAAAGCCAGTCACGAGGCTCTTACATTGGCTCCAAGGATGACCCTCGTATAGAACTTCAAAGTCGCCTCGTTCTCCTCATAGATCTGCTTCTTGCCCTTTGTGCCGACTTTACCTTTGGGCTACAGTCATAGGAGGATAGCAACAAAACAGAGATTCACTTGATTACATCCATCATGGCTGAAACTGATGTGCATACTGAGTCTGAGGAAATCCAAAAATCACACAGGCCCATCTCATGGTAACTGGCTGGCTTCGTAAAAAAAATGTGACTTAGGTCTCTGTTTATAATTTGTATTAAGTGACACAAATGTCACAAACAACATAAGCTGCACAACTGTCTAAATAATTCACTGTAAGAATCAGATTACACTGATAAATCTGCAAAGATACAAAAGCAAGAGCCAGCAATTCTTGAAAGTTCTACTCAATAAATGTCTAAAATGCACTTTTTCCATATTACCTTCCATCCCCATCATGTGTCGAAGATTATGAAGTGAAAATTTTGAGAAAATGTTCATTTCAGAAGTCTGAAATGTTCATATACAGAATATTTCAGACTCAACTTTGACAATTTGAGCATTGCACAAAACATACCCACGATAATATAATCACTGTACACATGAACGTGTTTTGAAGTGGATCCCAACGACGTCCATTCCCATCTTTTCCCCCCTAATGCCTGTTATAAACAATCTTGATTTCTGGATTACTCAATTTGGCATGCAAGAAGTATACTGTGCAGCATGTTCTCGGCATGGTTTCCCTCTGGGATGAATAAATTATTTCTCTCTCTATCCCTCTGTGGGTAGAAAAGTCAAATAACAGCCATATCTTACTAGTTCCTGCCTCTCAAGTCGATACCTATGCATGATTTTGCCATGAGCTGATGTTTTGACTGTATTTATAAGACGTTATTGACAGGTGAGGTAGTAGTTCCCCTAGTGGTAAACAATAGCGTTTTGTTTTTATTCTCTCATTCCATCAGTAGGATGCGCTCTTGAGTCACATGATTATGTTCACATTTGATTTGAGAATTCCTATTTCACTGTAAAGAGGAACTCACAAATCTTACACTGTGTTTTTAAAAGATTAGTAATTGTTAACGTGTAGCTTTAACAAGCCCTAAACTGGTAAATAGAAATTTAACAGGAAATCCTGAAACTATTTGAAACTAAACACAAAACTACATCAGAATACAGTTAAAACCACGTTATCACATTGTGCATAGCCGATCAATTTAACCACAGTTCATGTTTCATCTTTAAATATTTTTACTGTTTGAGGAAATTGGTAAAAAGCTGGACTTACTGCAGTCCTCATACAGGTAAATGTAATTTTCGTCTGCCGCAGCTTTCAAATTATCTGAGTCATTGTGAACAATCAAAATACAAACTCAAAATATTAAATATTAAAGCTGTTAGTGTGTGTGTGTGTGTTTGTGTGTGCGTGTCAGTAAAGCAGCAGCATGCGTGTATGTTATCTCACCGCCATTGGCTCTCCGTACTGCTGAAGGCTTCACAGAGCTCAGTGTGTCCTTTCTGACATCCACCTGTGTGTTGTGCAGCTTTTTTATTTTACTGCATTAAAAAACACAAAACAAAAATTAACGGCGCTCTAATTTCTTACTACACATCAGCATTTGGAGCTTGTGAGGGGACACATCCGGCGCTTAAAAATGTCGTCACGGACCGGTCGCCCTCGATTGGTCTCGCAATTTGATGATTGTGCGCCCTCTGCTGGTGTTGTTTGTGCACATCAATTTGAACGAGCATATCCACATCGCAGGAGCAGTGGTGGAGAAGGCAAACAGCTTAAGATTCCAGAGGATTTACATCAACGAGGATCTGAGCCGGTCACACCACATGGATGTTGTTCAATGTTTTTGCACTGCAAACACATTCACATTTTATATACTGTTTACAGACTACGCACAATAATCACTCTAAATTCTTATCAGCAGTGCACTAAGTCCTGGCTTTATGAGGTCCATCACATATAATATTTATATATCATTTTTGCAAATACTTTTCAAAAATACTTTTGAATACTTTACTTATTATTGTTCACAGTACTTTTTGATTATCTTCTCTTATTTAGTTTTGATCTTATTTATTCTATTTTTCTTATCCTTTTATTCTTTCTTTACTTAATTTTGTTGTATTGCATGCTGAGTTGGTTTCAGGGTTCTAAGAATTTTATGACGTGTAATGATGTTTTGTTGTTACAGGTCCATAACAATGAAACTTGAAACTTGGACCGTGGAACCACGGGCTTGTGTACAAGAGGAATATAAATATTGAATCAACCTTTTAACCCTGAGATAACCTCCTTATTACTCCATCTTTAAAAACTTTTACTTTACAGTCTGGTAAACTGCACGCATTGGAAGTTTCCAAAGATACCACATATGACGGAATACATCCTTGGTGAATCTGTACACATCAGAGTAAAGAGTTTAAGATCAATAAAAATGGTCTGTTTAAAAATAATGGCCTCTAAAACGGATTTTAGGATTTTAATAATCAGACTTGTCTATTTTGAAATTTTGCGACTATTTTGCCGTTTTTAACGTGATATACTAATTAAAAAGGTCACATTCAGCCAAAATCTTTTCAAAAACATTGAACTTGGCTGGTGATTAAGTGGTTAAATTGGTAAAATTTGTTGAAGACTGTAATGCATGAAATGAAATGTACCACTAGAGGGCACTTTTTCATAGGCGTTGTACTGGAGCACATAAATTCGCTTTTTCCCCCCCAGAACAATTTGACTTTTCTCGGCCTCCGTAGCCTCCAAGATTTGTCTTTTCCCAAACAAACTCATCGTGGGATGGAAACCTGTCACAGAGAGCAGATACGTCTGATGTTGTCTAGCTGTTGTCAGGTTTTGGCTGCTTCATGCCAAATTTAACGACGGTAAAGTCGGCTGGTGGACATTCGCCATAAATAGCGGATCTAAAATGGAATATTTACTACAGGTGAAGATTGGTGCTCTGATCGGTTTGTTGATCTTAACTCTGTTTTTTGGATTTATCCCTGCTCAAGTGAAATGGTTCAGGGACACAAACGGAACAGGTACGTGTAAGTTTGCTAAAATGTTTTGAATAGACAATAATGTCCGTTAGTATTTGGCTACAACGCTTTTCGTCAATATGCTGTAATTGTGCTATCATGCATGAAAGTATTAATTTATCTGATAATCATGGGCACCTTTGATATCTTTTCCATGCCGAACTACTGATGGAAAGTCGGCTGTTGCTTAGTAGTCTATTAGTATTCTAAAAAGTTAGTACTTTTGTTAAGATAGAAATCAACACCAAATTATATTATTATTGCACGGAGTTTGGCGTGACTTCCGGAATATGTTCATTTCCAGGCAGCCCCCATGCACACAGTCACATGATTTAACTGGATGGTGTAGGTTATTCTCTCAGGCGATGAACTGTCACGAGAGCATTCTTAACATTATAGAAGATAGATTATGTGTACATATATATATTATGGAAAAATGGTAACAAATGCCCATCAAGTGTATTGTAGTTTCCGAGACGCATGTTTCATGAAGAAGCAGAGGAACTCAGCCCAAACCATCTTTAGAAAAAGCGAATACTTTTACTCGACAGATAACAAAAATGGACAGATAACAAAAACGATTAATCGATTCTTAACCTCTTGAACTCCGTTTACCACCAATGGGTCCATCTTCTTAAACATTGGATTCTGTTTTGAGTTCTTCAGTTCTTCAAGTGTCACATGATACAGTATCAAATTAAAGTGCGTTCTCGAGAAATGTATAAAGTAACTTTATAAAATGATCTAAAATAAAGACAAGGGAAATTAAACATACCATGGCTTTGAGGGTTCTACAATGGATTTTAGGATTTATAAAATCTGAGAACTAGAAATTACAAGATGAATGTATGCCTTTTATAATAATAATAGTAATAATAATAATAATAATTGATTATTAATTACTGGGATACAAACGTGAAAACACCCATTAAATTGATCAGAATTCCTTTAAAAGAGCCTTAAACGTTTGCCTTATGGCGTACTCAATTACTGGGTTAAAACTGTTAATCAGTTGTCAAGGAGATAACAACTCATCAGTTAATTTGTCTGAGTGTAGTAGAAATTGACAGGGGCCAGGGCCTCTGAACGGCAACCTCTGAATAATAACAAGAACAGCCATCCATTTCAAATTGAAGTTGAAACTTCTATTAATAATAAATGTGGAATGACTTTTCCATATGGAAGTTTAAAGGTCTAAAGTTGCCTTTTTTTCCATTCATTGTAATCAGATTTTGGAATTTTGAAAAGTTTAATATTTATAAAAAGTGTGCAGTATTTTTCAAAGTCACATCAAACCTGGTTTGGGGAGGTTAAAATTATAATACTCGTTGCTGAGTGGGAATATTGCAGGAACATCAGCTGCTTGTACAGTCAGAAACAAATGTTATTGTGTCTGGGCCACACCCATCATCACAAAAACAAAAATGACATTTGTGGAAATACTACACTGTTGTATTTTAGGAGAAAAGTCTACTATTACTACTACTGTCTAATTCTTCCAGCATTATGGTGCAAACGATGGTCAAAACAGTTTATAACTTTATGGGTACGCTCTAAACCACCATTACCAGACCCTGTGGTCTGGTTTCAGGACAGGACGTCTTCTTATTTATAGAATATGGTCACATTGTAGAACAGTAGAACACAAAGCTGCCATGCAGTCAGACGGTTCAGGATTGTGAGTTTTGTTCCAGTTGATGTGAAAGTAAAAGCATCGTTTCCCTCCATTACATTTGCTTTTTCTTTAAAATGCCCAGCGTATTCACTTTCACTTCTGTGCTCTGATAACGTCCCTCTCACATGATCTCCTCCCAATGAGATAGATGCCAAAAGGGATGTGTTTTCTTTTGTGAAAGCTCTAACTGACATTTGATAACAAAACACATGCAAATCAGCAAAGAATACCTACTGTCTGCTGTCTCACTCCCAATTCTTTAATGTCAACTGACTGTGTTTCTTCTCCACATCATTATCTTAATTACACAC
>OMNV01006874.1:21049-33545 GCA_900303265.1 Brotula barbata
GGCAACAATGCTATAAATAGTATAAAAATATAATAATTATATGATTATTAATCTTTAATTTATAAATGAAAAGCTCCATTAGAAATCTATATATCCTTGTGCATTAAGCCACGTGGAGGCTCAAGATATTTTCATTTCTTTTCAGAGCTCCATCGCACAGTCCTGAGTCTGATCAGCTGTTTTGCTGGCGGGGTTTTTCTGGCTGCATGTCTGCTCGACATCATCCCAGACTATCTGTCAGACATCAGCACTGAGCTGGAAGCTCGAATGGTGGAGGTATGTTCCAGTCCAAAACTCATTTAGAGACTTAATTTCATCATCATAGACAGTATGTGGCGATGACAGATCTTTGTTTCTTCACTCTGCATAAGTCAACTTGTAAACTCTTTCTCCACATCTGTCAAAATATGAATTCAGTTTATAATTACTGAAGCTAAAAATAATCATAATTAAACTGTTCTCCAATCAATATTTTTGTCATAATTAATTTCAGCCAAGTACCAATCCATCTTAAGTTGAAGCACCATATTTTTCTTACAGTGTGTTTCTGTCTCAAACAGACCAGCTTCCCCCTTCCAGAGTTCATCATGGCTGCTGGTTTCTTCACCGTCCTCATCTTGGAGCGGATTGTCCTGAACTGTCGACATGTGGGAGGATTTCAGGAAGAGAGAGCACCCCTTTTAAAGGACGACGGGCAAGGACATGAACACGGGCAGGGTACAGACGCAGGCCACGATCTGGAGAGCAGTGGCCACCATGTCCACGTTGATCTTCAGGCCCACTCCTCCTTCCGGTCATTTATGCTGTTCCTCTCTCTGTCATTGCACTCCGTGTTTGAGGGTCTTGCTATCGGCCTACAGAGCACTGACTCAAAGGTAAGAGAGAAAAGAGAAATACTCAAGCTGATAATGAGTCTGCTGAAGGTTTGTTGCACGTTTTGTACAAATAAAGATGGACACATTTGAGATCAATCCCACAGTCAGAGGTTGAACCTACAGCCTCAGGGCACAGGCAGGAAGTGAATCTCACTGTGTGTTTTAGTGGTCATGAGACATGTGAACATTCTGAACACACAGTTTCAGACACAGTAAATACCTTAGTGCCTCTCATCTCCTTCACATGGTTTTTTTTTTTTTTTAATTCATTTGTGTGTTCTGCACATTTTGAAAATAGGCATGCTGTGAGAGAAATATCGAAATCAATCATATTTTCAATAACTGAGAATGTGCAAGTTTGGTGAAAAAACACAAGATTTAGGAGTTTTTTTTTTATTCTTAAGGTACACTTGTCTATATAAGAAATGGTAAGAGAGAAAATAGAAATACTCAAGCTGACAATGAGTCTGCTGAAGGTTTGTTGCACGTTTTGTACAAATAAGGTGGACGCATTTGAGATCGATACCACAGTCAGAGGTTGGACCTACAGCCTCAGGGCACAGGCAGGAAGTGAATCTCCCTGTGTGTTTTAGTGGTCATGAGACATGAACATTCTGAACACACAGTTTCAGACACAGTAAATACCGCAATGCTTCTCATCTCCTTCACATGGTTTGTTTTTTTTAATTCATTTGTGTGTTCTGCACATCTTGAAAATAGGCATGCTGTGAGAGAAATATAGAAATCAGTCATATTTTCATTAATGAGAATGTGCAAGTTTGGTGAAAAAACACAACATTTAGGAGTTTTTTTTTATTCTTAAGGTATATTTGTCTATATAAGAAATTATATGTTTTTTTAGATTCAGTCTGTCCTCAATAATTTGCAAAACATTTAAGTAGCTTTATTTTCACAGTAATGACAAAAACTCCCATTGATTTAGTCCAAAAGCCAGTACATGAAAATAGTACAAGTAAAATAGAGAGATACTTTGGAAACAGTAAAAGTATTAATCTGGTAAGAGCAAGTTGACTGTAGAATCAATAAAGAAAAGAAGAGGTAATATGGCAGAAGGTCATTTTTTTTGGAGCCATAATTATTGTATTGAATTTTTTCCAGGCTACAGAATGTAATTAAGGAAATAATAACCCTCTTTGTTGTCTTTAGGTTTTAGAAATCTGCATCGCCATATTGGTCCACAAGAGCATCATAGTGTTCAGCCTCTCTGTGAAGCTGGTCCAGAGTGCGGTTTCTCCCTTATGGGTGGCTGCTTACATCGTCGTGTTTGCCGTGATGTCACCTCTCGGTATCGCTATCGGAATAGGCGTGATGGAGGCAGAACTAGCATCCAGTGCTCTCATCCAGTCGGTCCTGGAGGGCCTCGCCGCAGGGACATTTATTTATATCACCTTTATGGAAATCCTCCCGCATGAGCTGAACTCCCCCGAGAGGCAGCTCCTCAAGGTGCTCTTCATCCTGCTGGGCTTCACCGTCATGGCGGGCCTCACCTTCCTGGGCTGAGACGTACAGCGAACTGACATATCTTTTGGAATGTGACGTGGTACATTGCACCATCTACTGCAGCTCCCACAAGAACTTTGAATATGGACAAACTGAATTAATTATAAAACAGGAAGTGCCGCTTCCACACCCAGAGGATGTTTTAGTGTAGAACGGAGCATGATAAGAATAGATAGTGTTTTGTTTATTTTAATGTCTGTTTTATTTCAAAAAGAATGTATAATGTAGTTATGATTTTTAAAAAAGAAGATGCACATAGGATGAGATGTGGCAGATGATGCTTCTTCATTTATCACCAACCATGTCTTCACATGCCTTGGACCTTCAAACAGAAACATTGTTTCTGACCTTTGGCATCATCCGGATTCCACAGGAAACAAAAGGCCTTGATAGCCTTTATCATTCAATCACTTTAGTATATCAGTGCCTTTTTTTATTACATTTCATATATGGTGAATTCAAAGAGGAAGCTTTGTTTCCCAACAAAAGCACTGTTAGATGATTTACTTTTGTCCTTACTCAGGCCTGAGCGTCATCGCTGATCTTTTTAGATTGTCATGAGGTCTACTCTCAGTTTTATTCCGTGAACGCAAAGGGCATTTTCAGGGCAATTTAGATTATGCTGTTTTTACTGTGCAATACAAACTAGATAATCCACTTTACCAGATGTTTGCCAAGTAAATCACTTGGATGTGTAACCTTTCCCCGACTCTCCTAAAGAACAAACTTGCCAAAAATGCCTGACTGCTTTATTTTATCAGTTGCATTTTTCCTTTGAGACTCACCGATAATCTCTTTAAAGGAAGCCAAAAACCTACGTCTGTATTCAAACAAACTGCTTACTGTCATTCGTGCTGACCCTGTTTATTTTGTCTTGACGCTTTGCCATCAGTAAATGCTTTCACTTCTCGTTCCACATCATATACCAACTCTCTGCTTCATAAGAGGAAGTAGAGATGTATATCACTAAATTTATTAACCTGAACCTGGCACCCTGGTGGTTTGTCAGTTAAGAGTGCATACCATGCAATACAGCATTGCTGGTTCAAGTCTGACCTGTGCCCCCTTTGCTGCTTGTCATGCCCCCTATCTCTGCCCTGTCCTGTCTGTCTGTCTACTGTAGCTATCATAATAAAGTAGAAATGCCAGAAAAATCATCTTAAAAATAAAATGCCATTTTCTGCATATTAGGCAAATTGTTTGAATTCAGGGTATTTAGGCTTTGGGCCAGGCCTAAAATAGGGAGGAAAAAATGTCAAGAAGTGGAAAAAAGGTGAAATTTGTTGTTTCTGCTCAGTGACATGTATTGTTTCATTTTTTCACGTGATGGTCATGCAAAAAATTTGGGATGTTTTCGTATTTTGCCTTTCACTGGTATTCATTGTTGGTCATTTGACCAAAACTCATGCAACATCTAACATGCAGCTTCAGCTAAATAAGTTCTCCTTCTTACACAGCAGGGTTTGGAAATGCGGATTGTGTCTATCTAGTAGATCTTGAGGCAGATCCGAGTTTTAAAGGACACTGCATCAATATACTACGTTTTCAGTCTCAAGATGAACCACAAAACACCAAAATCTATCATAGTATTGTACATAGCATGTTGTAACCATAAAGCATAAAAAAGTACTACAGTATCAATTACATCAGGAGTTTTTCAAGATGATGTTTGAACTTTTTGTACTTTAGATACAACTGTCCATTACTATTTTAATCGGTTCTCTGTTCAAGTGGGTTCTGACTCCGTCACGTAGTAATATTTTTTTACCACTAGATGGCACTGTTGACGATCTGACTGTAGAGCTTTGGCCCTCTCAACCCCTCGGTCTTTGTTTCAAAGAGCAGGTGAAGAAATTTGCCATTTCCGTAATTATTCATTCAATTCTTGAAATTAATCTTTAACATGAAGCGTAGAATTTTTGCTTTGTGAAATGTTGCTGTAGTGAAAAGCCTGTTTAATACTTTAACTACTCAGCAGCAATAACATGAAATCTTCATCCACTCCATTGAATTCCATTAATGTACCACATTTGTTTCCAAATCTGAACCAAGTTGCACCTACAATCTGTCATGGGATTTTTACACACTGGAGATTACACGGAGATTTCCACAGACACATGACTTCCTTAGTAGAGGTGATGAACCAGTCAATCAACGTGTCCTCAACAGGTGGTTCAAATTAACAATCAGCAAACATGAACTTGTACTCTGATAGATTTTTGATACAAAGTTAAAGTTACTTTACTCTCCGATCTTCAAAAGCGTTCGAAATTTTGTCAGACATCCAAAATGTAGCTTTTGCCTCTCAGTGTGGTGAGAAAATTAAACTGTCTGTCTGTATGCATTTACATTCATACAGACCTTTGTGTTACACAATGACATAACCGACGGGAATTCCTTTACACCACGGAGACAAAGACACGGCTAAAGCTTTGCCTGATGCTACATGGACACATTGTTAACCCCGTTTGTCTTTGAGAGGGAATAGGGAAGTTATTCATGAACGTTTACTAATGAGAGATGCTCATGGAGGAACAATAACAGAATACAGAAAGTCTGCCAGGTCGTGATGACAGAGGCCTCAGTGTTTGCAGCACAGCTCCCAGATTTAGTGTGGGAGAGACGCTTCCTCTGTTCACCCGCAGCTCATTAACCTCTGTCAGTCCCACCACGGCCCCAATCTGGACCCCTTTTCTCACTCAGACACGGGCACGCAGATTCCATCCTGAACCAAAGGCAGATTCGCTTTTCATGCTGGCGTAGGATTCATATTTCAAAGACAAACAACGAAGATGATACGGCATCTACAACTCCTTAAGGATAGTCAGATTAGTGCACAATATAATTCTACCCTTCCTTGTTTTTGTACATTGAATTGGTCTAACACGCAAAGCCAAGGTAGAATGAGGCAAGGTACAGAACATTATGAAAAATGTATAAAAATCTCAATATACAAAGTGAAAAATGTGAATGTTTTCAGAATGAAATAACAGAGTAGAATGATTGGTCAATCAGGATCACAGCTCAGTACTAAAATAACAATATTGAACTCATTCTTAAAATTGGAGGGTCAGTTGTTTTGGCTTGAATTTGGTTGGCATGCAAGGAACCGTGCTCAAAGAAAGGATTACCAAGTCCAGTTATTATGTCTTGTGATTTGTGGATACAAAGTTGTGTGATGTTGTCCAGTCATGGATAATTAATCTCTAGTCTGGGTCCCAAAACAAGTGGGACCCTCAACTGTGAGGTCCCACCACACATAAAGAATGCGTAAGAGGAATGTGTAAGGTGAAAGTGTGTGCATTCCTCAAGGGAAAATTGTCCCAGGAATATCAAGTGCAAATCCTTCATGTCACATGTAGAGCAGTGCACGGAGTCAGGACCGACTCCAATGAGATGTAATCTCATTGTACTTTTTGACTGTACTTATCAATCAAACCTGGTATCATTTGTCTCTTTACACTTTACACAAGTTTTTATTTCAATATTGTTTTCATTTTGTTTCATTTTGTTAGCATTTTTTAACATTTCTGATGTCCACTTACAAGGGAGGTCGGCTAAGTGGCCAACAGTCTAGCACTGAACATTAAACTGTTCATGTGTCACAAAAACAGAGCAATAGTGGACATGAATAGAGCGGGCCTTGTTTTAAAACTCAAAAATGAGGAAGAATTCTGACCAGAAGTGAAAATTCTGACCAAAAAACCGCTCAAATCTGAAAGCCATGTTATCTAGCCGCACATTTCCTTTGTATGACAAACAGGAAATTTTACTTCCACTTCTGCCACGGCCTTGACCTTCCTTATCACTGGCGACATTTTTCATTGTTTAGCCTCTTCACAGAGGAGAAGAGGCTTGTAGACCAGAGGATGATTCTTGTTTCAAACTATTAAAAAAATGCTATTTCAGTTGGTGTGTGTCATTTGGATTTCTGTGTAATTTTTATCTTCCTCATTTTTTGAATCTTTGTGGTATAATTTTACTTAACTTCACTAAGCCTGGTCATCACCGACCAATCCTGAGTGTCAATCCATTCCATCTCTCCGTCTCCATGCAAGCCCCACCTTTCAATTCATAGATTAGCCCGGGACCATAATCCAGTGCGGTAGTAATCCTTCTTTCTCCCTAACTCCTCCCCCCCTGCTCCTCTCTCCTCCAGTTTTTCTCCCCTGTCACTCTCTCTGCTCTCTCCCATCCTGTCTGCTCAAGGTAAGACTGTTTGGCTTTTACTGAATATTTGAATGAACAGCAAGTTTACAGTTGTGCATTGATCCATCAGAAAAAGAAGATGTACTTTAAATATACTGTATTTAGTACAGTGGTAATGTTTGGAATTCTAAGAGATCGCTGAAACTGATCCATGATGTAGTGTGATAAGGAACTTTTTTTTCTTCTCTGCATTCTTAATTTGGATGATAGATATCTTGTAAAAAAGTTGCCATAACTAATAAAAGAAAAAGACAGAAAAACTGTTATCATAATTCTACTGTGACTTAAGTCTACTGTTATACATGAACAATAATAGAGACCTTGCTGGTCATCAAGCATCCCAAAATCTGTCTCCAAACCTGAGCATTCAAAATAAACCCCAAAAGAATCCAAATTGTGCTGTATGAGTGATGCACAGCGCTGGATGACAGCACAGAAATGGAAAAATGATGCTTTCTGTCAAGTGTGAGTTAATTTACATACAACATCTTGGCTCACTCAACGTCTATCATGAAATGAGTCAGAATCCATCACAACATTCTTAGATTCATTGTTGCATGGAGCCTCTCAAAATTGATCAATGTATGTATCACTCATTTATTATGACGATCATGAACATAGAAATCAAAAGAAAATAAACTGAAAAGCAGCCTCGACAGCCTGGAACTGTTGAGGCTTTTTCAGACCTGGAATAGAAATAACACAGAGAGAAAATGAAAATCCACACTAGATTATTTCAGTCTGCATCATATGTAGCTCCTGTGGCAAAATATTACACACCTGGTCCAGGAAGATGCAATATTTTACGTTCTGTGTCTCATCAACACCAACACATTTGTTCTGTTGCCATGGATACTGATTTATAACAATGATATAATTAAACTCTCAGATAGTGCCTCCTGTAAGTCTGAGAGGATTATTTCTAACGATTGATAAAGTGGATAATAGATAACGATCTGAGTGATTATTCCGTTATATTTGATAGGAGCAGGATGATTAAAAAATCACGATATCACAGAGCCAAGAGAAAAGGAGCTGTAAGACTAAGCCTTGTGCAGATTAGAGAGCGTACAGCACCTGGATGAATGATTTAGCTGGGCTCCATCTCCTCTTTCTTCACAGCATAAGCCGAGCTGCTGTGAAACGCTGTAAGCATGGCCGCGGTGAGTTCACAAACTGTTTCTTTGTCTCTGTATGAGCCTATTTGTCATCGTATGACCTCATTTTTGTGGTTAAATGCAGTGGTTGTGATTTAATTGTGGGTCCCTGCTTTCATGGGGACGGACCCTTAAGATGAAGAAGTCCTGTCTGTAATCATGTGAAGCAGATTAACCTGAACAATGGTGTGTGTTATTTGCTCCAGTTTAGCTGCGGGGTTCAGAGAGGCAAGGATCAGTTTCTTCAGGATATTTAGTACAAAGCAACTGTCAAGATGAATTAACTGGCAATTCAGAGTTAATAAGAAAAAAGGGGAAGAAAACCTAATGACAAAAGATTCTCAGCATGAAGCTATGAACAATAATAATGAAAATAATAATAATGAGTAAATATCTGAATTCATTCTTTCAACCTGGACATTCACTGGGGACCTCACGTTGATGTAGGCTGGAACTTTCCGCGTTGTGTCGGAGGAGGAGCAGGCCATGAGGTCCAAACTGGAGCATCTGACAGTGAAGGATCACGGTCCGGTGTTTGGGCCCTGCCTCAAACTGCCCGGTCACACTATGCAGAAGGTAATCACCACAACTGATCTAAACATGAAATCACTCTGTGTAGGTGCAGGCAGACTACACAGAGATAGAAGCATACTGGGTTTGTCTTCGTTTGTTTTTTTTTACAGGCAAAGGATGAGCTGGGTGAGACGGATGAGAGGCGGCCGTCAGCAATGAAAGACCTGCGGGCCACGATGAAGGACCGAGCAGCCGAGGGAGACGACCTGGCCAAACTGGTGCTGGAGCATTTTGGGGACAAACCGGATTCTCTGTTGCTGAGATTCCTCAGGGCCCGAAAGTTTGATGTTGTTAGAGCCCACGAGCTCATGAAAGGCGAGTGATACAGGACACAGGACATACACACACATTTTGTTTATATGATGTAAACAACTAATGAGCACGTTGTTTGAGACTAAGAAAAAGACCCCTCTTCAATTTACACTTTTCACTTGAAACTAAATAATGGAGTTTGAGCTCTGGAACCATCCATCATTCTGCCCATGCATCATGTGATAAGGATGGCATTTTAATCAAAAAAACATTTTTTAAAACATAGATAATACAGTGTGTGGTTATATTTACCCTTATTATTTAACATATTTATTGTGGTATAGTTGCTGAAGTGATTTATCAGACGTTATGGTAACTGAGAGCCAAACTTGTTTTGTCCTCTTTTGCATGAAACGTGCCCTTGCATGACACACACCACTCCGGGGAGGGGTGTGTTCATTAACTGGGAGTTTAGAGATGATTCTTCTTCTAGTTTCCTATGACAAAGGCGTTCTTTGTGTTCTGATAGAACACGTTTACTTTAGATGTGTGGTGCAGGGATCATCACAGTCCCTCTCTGGGATGTGTTGGATTAAACACAATGTTGTGTTTGTTTGTGATGATACAAATGTTTACTTTTCTGTGATTATTATGAGCACAAATAGACACTGCAATTTAATCCGTAATTTACATATAATCACTAAAACTTAACCCTCATCAACCTTTAATCTACTGCTGCAAATCTTATTACGGTACAGCAAACCTCCAGCTGGGAGATAAAACAGAATTATCAGGGTCAGAATGAACAAAATCCACAGTTTGAAGGCCTGTTTTGCTATTGTTTAAGGAAAATGTAATTTTCAATTTCCAACTCACACACTGACACACACACACACACACACTTGTGTAGTGTGCAGAAGGGGATCTTTGTAATATGACAGTGGAATGTGATGTGAACTTGAACTTGTTTCATGGGGTTAATTGGTGTTCACAAGCGAAGCACTGAACACGTCCACGCACACGTGCACGCTCACATGACCTCTTGTTCACATGCTGAGTGATAATTGGAGGCCTGGGACAGCACAGGAGAAACATTAACAGTGATGCTATTGTGTTTGAGACATCACACACAGTCATATACAGAGTGTTTGTGAAGTAAAGGTACATTGCAAAGTACAAAATTGTGATCAAGGTATTTCAGTATTTCTTTTTTAGGATAATTTGTACTTTTCTGTCAGTACATGTAAAAGGGAAATATTATAATATACAGTTTTTACTGTATTTCATCTACTAAATATTATGGTTCCATGGCTTGTTTGTGGATTCAGATTCATTAGTATTTTATTAATTGCACCGCTCGGTATTTTTGTCAGTGCCAGCATCTACTTTATACATATTTTTGGATAAGTACTTCTTGTTCATAATACTTTTCCCATTTCATAATAAATTTCCCATAAAAAGAATATATTTCTTAATGACTAAATGGAGGACTTTCAAATTGAATTTGCTTTTGAATTTGTGTTAAATTAAAGTTGAACTTTTTTCAAACCGAGGTAGCTGAACAAAAGTCATTTAAGAGAAAGCTGCTGATGTTTCAGGTGTGTTTGTGTGTGTGTGTGTGTGTGTGTGTGTGTGTGTGTGTGTGTGTATCCAGGCTACGTGCGCTTCAGGAAGGAATATCCCGAGCTGTTTGATAGCCTGACCCCTGAGGCGGTCCGCAGCACCATTGAAGCAGGCTACCCTGTGGTTCTGCCCAGCAGAGACAAGTGCGGCCGTGTGGTCCTGCTCTTCAACATCGAGAACTGGGACCTGGAGGAGATCACCTTTGATGAGGTAACTGAAATAAAGCTACCAGCATCATCAAGGAGTACTGCAGTACTTAAACTCCCCTCTGTGTGTGTGACAGGTCTTAAGGGCATACTGTGTCATCCTGGAGAAGCTGCTTGAGAGTGAAGAAACTCAGATCAATGGCTTTGTTCTGATTGAGAACTTCAAGGGTTTCACCATGCAGCATGCCTCAGGAATTAAACAGGCTGAGCTGAAGAAGATGGTGGACATGCTGCAGGTCAGAATCTACATTCCAGTGTCTGACTGAGATGTTCTGTTAGTCAATATTAAGGAAGACACAGGTTCCAAATCTCCTATTTTGTGTTGTTTTTTGGCAGGATTCCTTTCCCGCTCGCTTCAAGGCCGTCCATGTCATTCACCAACCCTGGTACTTCACGACTACCTACAACGTGGTCAAACCCTTCATGAAGAGCAAGCTGCTGGAGAGGGTACGCAGGAGAGACAGCTGATGCATTTCAACACAGACAGTTTGTCCTCCTGTTTGCGCTGATGTTCTGTGTACTCTGTTTGTAACTCCAAGTATAGAAAAATGGAACATTATTGAACATTAAACATTCAAACGTCTGTTTGCCTAGATACAAATAATAAAAAATATGAGCTGTGAAAAGTTAAAAATATCAAAAGTAAGCATCACTGTGTTAAAATATATCTGATATTTGTAAATGAAGTCAACTATTCAATATAATCAGAATGGCAACAATCACAGTTAAAGAATTGCTGCTTTAATGTATATATGGTAGATGTTACGTGTCCCTGTAAAAATGGCCCAAAAAAAGTTTTTAATGCAACAACATAATGAGGTATCACAAAATTCGCTGAAATCAGTCTTTTGCCCCAAATGGAGGTGTGAAATATGCAGAAAAAAACATGAATGTCCAATTTGTGAAACTCTCTGGCTGGTGTCGAAATGTCTTTGGGCTTTTATGAGTTTATATTATAAACATGAAACTACACTGACAGAGTAAACAGCAGAGTACTTACCAATGAATGGAAACATCCAAAGTACTGACTTTACTTTCCACCTGTGTGTCAATCCCCTCAGGTCTTTGTTCATGGCGACGAGCTTGAGACTTACTTCAAGCACTTTGATGAGAGCATCTTGCCGACAGATTTCGACGGGAAAGCACCTGCCGTTGACTGCCAGGGCATCGCCAACAAGCTCTTTGGCTCTGAAGACACCGCTCTGTAAACGTGCATCCCTGACCCTAGATGCTTCTTTTTTTCTTTTTTTTTTTGGTCAGATCTGATATGATGATGCTAGATTGATATTCTCAAAATTTCCAGACGATGTTTTCAGTCAAAAGAAGTATCTAGAGTTCAGAGGAATAACTGGTAAACAGGTCATATATGATGTTATTGATAAGAAAAAGGATGTTTAGAAAGTACTGCGAGTAACTGATGGTAAAAGTTTGTAATTCTGCAGTCTTCCTCAGCTGATACACTGTGATAGCAAAGAGTGAATGAATGGTCAAACTGTTTGGTGTTCTTTGCCTTAAAAAAAGACTGAATTCCATAAAATCATCTCCACAGAGAAGCCTTGCACTGACAGGTGTCGGATGAGAGTAAAGAAACTGCCGTAGTACAGACTCTGTATATTACAGTCTCAGGGATGATCTTTAGAATTGTATGAAGAGCGAAATGTATGATAGTTAAGCCTGTATTAGATGAAGGAGTGGGGACCTCCTGATGCAGTGCCAAGGAAAAGGTCTTTGTTCTCTGCAGCCTTGTGTCAATATCTGAAAATATTAACATGAGACATGAGACTGCGACCTGGATTACAACAAAGATCCAAATGCAATTTAAATTGGATTTGGAAATGTATCTTAAATAAAATAGAATAATCATCTGTGTGTAGAGTTTGGTTGTAGTGTGTTGTCTCTTTACTTTATCTATAGTTCATGCACTACACCATACAAATACACCACAAGAACTCAGTGACTGTTTTATATCCTGTGGAAAATGAGAATTTAAATGTTCAGTCCCTGTGTTGCTGTCCACTTCAACAACTCAAGAGTTCATCCAAATGTCAAAAAATTATGTCACTGTGTGCAGAGGAGGGGG